>PQXL01000083.1:0-106286 GCA_004916875.1 Botrytis galanthina
TGACTCTGTCGAGTCCACACATATATATCGTATCTCTATGTAGAACTTAATAATATTAAGGCTTTTCCACCAACTCATATATGATCTTTTAACAAATATCATTTCTAATAAAAGATCTAGAAATAGATCTTATAAGATATAAAAGAAACCAGAATATCTATTTGATTTATTATAAGATACTACTATCCCCAAAATTCTAAAAATAATAATCCCCAATATATTTAAAATAAATAATATCCAGGAATTCAATAAAAATAATGAAAGGAATATTATTGAAATCAATTTATTTAAGAATCCAATATTATCTTTAGAAATAATAAAGGCAAAGGTATTAGATATTATATTTATAATTCAACCCTCAATTGAAACCCCAATCATATTTATAAATATAAATATTTTTGAAAGATATTCTTTTCGAAAATATAAATGAGATAACAATAGATTAAATGAATATATCCAGAAACTGATTAGAGCAATAATAATAATACTTATAATAAATCTAAATAGAAATATTATTGAATATACTATAATCTCTATATTGTTTATATCAAAGATTGATATAAATATTAAAACAAAATTATTCGAAAATCTTCAAATAATTTTAGGAAACTCTATAAATAAGGATATAGTCTTCCCTATAGAATAGATTTTAGAAATCTTTATTTCTATTATATATAATTAAGTAGTCTCAAACCCTAAATATAAAGAAAAATGAAAGCAAGCTATTAAAGAAGAGATTAGTTTATTGATTGTAAATGGCACTTAGAAAGAGTATATTCTATTGAAAGAAAGGAACCTTGTTTCAACAAAATGGGTATTTATAATAAAAACAAAGAATAATAAAATCGAAAGATTTAAGGTATAATTAATAGCAAAAGGTTTTAATCAAATCCTTGAAAAAGATTATAATAAAACCTTTACTCCTATAATACAACTCAATATATTCTATTTGTTTTTAACAATTATTACAAAAGAAAACTCGGAATGCTAGTATTTCAATATAAAGAATACTTTTATAAAATCCTATTTTAAAAAAGAGATATATCTTATATCATTTTAGGAATTCAAAATATCAGATAGATATATCTTACATGTATTAAGAAGTTTATATGGTTTTAAGCAAATTAAATGAAATTGAAATCAACTTTTAAAATCCGAATTGATTAATTGGGGTTTTATTCAAAATCTTGTTGATTCGTGTTTATATATATATACTGCTTAACAATTCAATTTATTAATTTATATTGATGATATAATTATCTCCTCGATTTCAAAAAATCAATTCAATTAATTCTTTATAATACTCTCCTTATATTTCAATACTAAGAATCTAGGAGAGATTAATAAGATTCTAGACATTAAGGTTATAAGAGATTGAGTAAACAAATCTCTTATATTGAATCAAAAAGAATATCTGGAAGTTATGCTTATAAAATTTGGAATCTCATATGTTTAGTATTATGCTAAGAAGATATCTATTGCTAATTATTCATACCTATAATCTATTATAGAAAACAATAAACTGATTAATATTACTAAATATCAATAAGCCATAAATAGTTTCATTTATCTAATAGTATATACAAAACCAGATATTTCCTTTATATTAGGCTGATTGTTATAGTATATAGCAAAACCAGCAAAATGCCATAGGATAGGAATAAAAAATCTAATATAATACCTAAGAACTACAATCATTTAAAAACTTAAATATAAACCCGAAGGAATATAATACCAAATCGCAAAGGAATATAATATATCAATAGATATTATAAAAGTCTTTATTAATGCAGACTAGGTAAGTAATCAATATAATCGGAAAAGTATTTTTAGAAGAATTATTATATTCTATAATAAATCAATATTGTAGGTTAATAAAAAGCAAAATTCAGTAGTGATATTAAGTGCTAAGTCCGAATATATATCAATGGCGATATTCATTAAATAAAGGAGATAATTAATTTAAATATTCAAAGATCTAGAAAAAGCTGAATATATATCTATACATAGAAATATTATTCAATTGTTAAATAATAATCAAAAAACAATTGCTTTAACCAAAAACCTATATTTATATAAACAATCAAAGTATATCAATATATACTATTATTTTATTAGAGATCTTATTAAAAAAAAAAAGGTAGCAATTAATTATATCAATACATTGAATATCATAACAAATAGAATAACTAAATTTTTAATAAAAGTAGTATTCAAAAAATTCAAGGATATACTAAAATTGAAATAATAAAGATGGGGAAGATTAAGGAAATCAAAGATAATAATTCCTATAAAAGAGTATTAAAAGAAATAGAAGTTATTTATACTAAATATATATAATGATTAATAATATAATTATTTAAATAGATTAGATTAGATAAACCATAGACAAACATATTGATCCTTTCATATAATACTATGGGACGATCAATATGCTTACACGCATAGCAATATAGTTAATATAAAGGCCTCTTCCACCCAAACTTTCAATAAATTAGAATTTTTTTTATATAAATAATGATTCGAATTATTGATTATTAAATCTTTATAATTTAATATTCATAATATCACAGTGCGGTCTGGGTGCTAGGTAAGATATATGATATTCTACGAGGTTATGCAGGAGGAGGCGGGGAGGTGCCGACTATATGGAAGGTGGTTGCCTAAGGCATTCACCTAACTACGTATTGAACCCGTGACACACAATTATATTAATTATATAATATTTAAGTTTATATAGAAAAACATAAATTTTGTAGAGATTATATTATAAAACATCACAGTGTACAGTGAGTATATTCGATAACTCTTACATTCTATTAGGCGATACTCAGGGAGATAGGCCTCACTCAATAAACCATTTGAAGATGTCATTTAGGAGCTTTGTGGAATGGCAATCCATGTTTCACACATCGCTTTCTCACTACGAAGCTTCGTTCTGAAGATCAATATTTCACATATTCTACTATTGAGTACAAGAATAATATCAATATTTATCAATCTACTTGATATGAGATAATTCCATGTTTCTACCCAGAAGTCTGTATAATTGATCATTCAAATCCAAAATCGCTTTAAACACAGTCGTTGCATTACGCATCTAATCATCTAAAAATCCAAAAAGAAAAAACCCACGAAATCTTTTTACTACCACGTTTTGCATTCACACAGAATCAGACTTGGACCCTAGCCTTGCCTTCTCAACACTTTCTCCATTTTTGTGAGCCCCTTTGGAAATCTGCGGAAAGCACCATCCAGGATGAAAGATCGCAAGGGATGATACAGCGATGACAATCATACTATTATCGTTAGTTTCTCACAACACATAGCTAGACGGAAAACTCACAATCCCTCCATAACAATAAAGCCCGCCTCATCCCGCATAATTGGATTTGCCCAACCCTGAACCATCTCCGCAATCCTATACACGCATCTCGCAAAAATAGTGACGAAAGCCACACTGGTTCCAACACAAAACAATTTGAAAGGTCTTTTTGCAGCCATGATTCTCGTTTCTTCGGGCACTCGGTCCCATGATTTTCTCGTTCGAAGAACATAGTCCATAACCAAGGTCGCGAAAACAACTAAAGTGAAGACCTGCCAAACGATACCCGCAATCATAAGATTCGTGCCCAAATCTCTCGTCTTTTCATTTTCACCAGCACTGGCAGCGATGCCTCCACCAATAGCCTGTAGTAACAACGAGAGAATATCAAAGGTAATAAACACCCAAGTATAAAACTTTGCGGGAATCCTCGATTTCTTTGTGCCAAAAGTTTGCACAATATGTTGAAGCGTAATATACACACTAGCAACGACGAAACTAGGCGAGAAAATAAGACAGGAGATTTGGATCTCGAATCCGATGTCTGACCAGGCATTGTTGTGCAAGAGGATCCGGCCAATATATCCGGTTACTTCGCCCAGACATCCAATTGTTATGGCTATACCGAAGAAATATGTTTTGTAACGGATACTGGCTGCTAGGTGATAGATAGCTGCTAGCGTGAAAAAGGCGAGAAAAAATGCGTTGAAACCGAGAGAGGGTGTGTAACCGTAGATAGTGGCTTCAACGGGGCATTCTGGGGATATGGAAGTACAATATAGTGATTCAGGCATTTTGACCCAAATAAAAAAAATTCCGTAAATACCCAAGTGTTGAAAGAGAAGCAAGATTATTTTGTAAGTAGCACCGAAGATGTCTGTTTATTTAATAGCTGTACCGAAGCGATAGTAAAGACGAATAGATGAAATCCCATCTGAACAGACATACTTCGGTAATATATATTCATTCATTCTGATGAGAATCCAAGAGGTCAGCATCATGTATTTCGCGCAGCCGCATTCGCATTCATTCCTACGGGACGATACTATCAACAATGACTAGAATGTGTCACGTCGGGTCAAATATGGTCCGTCTATCGTTTATCCGCGAATCTTGTTGGCGGACGTTGAAATAGCCAAGCGCGTCCGTGTCAGCCTCTGTCAAAATTATCTCCTAAAATATGTTTGACACAGAACTCAGATGAGCCTAGCCTTGACAACGGCCGTAAGTTTGGAGAAGGATGAAATTAAACGAATCCGAAAGTAGTTTTGTGGGTCATGAACCAATCACAACCCGATGACAGTATCCCGCGTTTTTATGTCAAAGAGGCTATGCATAAATTCATGTACGGTTGATATCGATGATGCGTCGTCCTGGTGCGTCATCCAAATCCGTCGTTGTTAAGGGATCAGATTCTTAGCAGTAAGATCTTGATGTAAGTAGATATCGCAATGCCTCATGGGCTTTTGATCTTTTATCTGTATCGAGGAAGACCTATCCCTTCCCGACTTAAGTCTTGGTATGGCAGCATTCACATAAGGTCATTCGGTACGTGCCCAAACTGGCATAAATTTCTATGCACCTCAGTTTGAGACATTTGATATACACAGAAAAATGACTGAGCGCTATTCCCTATACTTATCAACAACAGAATACGGGGAACGCCACTCTTCTTCGGCAATTCTTCTGGCCATGATGCCTTCACGATAAGCTCTGTCTGCCTCTTCCATCACAGCTTTATCTGTTGAATCTGGTACTTCGGTTGTGCCAATGTAACGAAATGGTGTATGTCGGACAGTACTTGTGAATTCTGGGTGCATTGATGACGGAGCTCGAATGTAGTTCCCAACAATATACAATTTCACATCTCCACCACAATTGCACGTGGATTCGAAACCAACAGTTAAACATTTAGTGCAGATTGTTCGAAGGCATGAATCGATGCGGGTGAATTGAAAATGGGAAGTCTCAAAGTGTATTTGTAGAGACTCTTCATCCCTGAATGTTTCCTGACAGTAGTCATCAAGGAAACAACATTTGTAGGCCGTTTGGTCCCAGACAGCGAGGGCAAATTGAGAATGATTTCGAAAAACGGAATAAAAATGCTCGACAAAAGGTTGGAAGCTATCCACGTTATTCACAGACATATCAAGCGCCTCATCGGCTGTAGAATATGCCTGTGGCCCATCAATAATTGGACTGGTTTCTATTCCATCGGGGTCATAGAGAACGATAGGAGGGATTCTATCTATTTTCCATCGTCGAAACATCTCGTCGCGTCTGGCTCTTCTCACAAATTTTTGTAGCGTTGGATCCCGAGCCGGCTCCGGATCTTGTCGCGACTTCACTTGCTTATCTTCAAGAATGTAATTCCAATCGCCTCTGGATGTAAACTCCGAGCTTGTGGGCCCTATTGAATGGTGAGCATGATTCGGACTTATTTCGTCGTCATCGTTCTCAATAATGGATGCTATTGGTGGTAAATCTACGGTGTCTTGGTCGAGGCTATGATATGTGTTCTCTGATTGCCTTTCATTGGTGTTCGCATCATCGAGATCGTCGCGTTCTGGTAACGAGAGGAGAGCAATGGCTTCCATGTGGGCCGCTATATGGTCGCAAAGCTCTTTTGATACAGGGAGTGATGCTTTTGCTACTTCCAAATTGTCTGGTAATGCATTACGTTCTGGAATATCCACTGAAAATGGGCAGAGTGGACAAGCTCCTGCTGAATGGGACTCGTTTCCATTGCCATTGGACGCGAGAGCAGATGAGCCAAAAAGGTCCGAAGTGGGCTGCGAAGCTTTTTTCACAATTATGGATAGCTGAGTCTCGTTGAAAGCATTTTTATGCTCCTCGCGTAAGTGATGCTTAAATTCTTCTTCAGAGCGGTAGACTGTTGATTCGTGACCGGGCACCTGGCAGCACCACACCACGGCATGTTGCCATTGCATATGATTGACCCAGTCCTCTACCGTTGCGAAATACCCTGTTGACTTGTTACATCCATCAAAAAGGCATACGTATGGCTCTATATCCCGTAGTACGTGTCGCCTGTAAACAATCAGCCGATCTTCCTTAGCTCCAAATAAAGGGATTACTTACTTCCAACGGGCTTGAATCATATCTTCCTTATCAACGATACGAAAACAATAAGGACATACTGCTTCCTTGACTTCACCCTCTGACTTCGAAGGTGGGGCGGGAATATCTAGCTGTTCTCGACGCGCAACAGCTGACCTCGTTATCCCAGAAATTGCGACTGATTTCGGATAAGAAGCAAACTTGAGGCGGTTGATAGATGAAGCTTCAGTAGCAGAATAATTCATGGTACTAATAGAACCTCTGGCTGAGTTTGCCTGTTGTCTAAGAATCGGCGTACCTCTATGCTGAGCTCCTGCTGACCGAATTACTGTGCTTTTGGGTATAAGTGGAAGTACCAGGTCTGACGAGAAGGAACGCTCAACACCTTGCTTTAGCTTTTCTTTGTGTCGCTCCCGGTATTCCAACTTTCTTCTTCGAAATACTGCAGCTTCTACCAGTCTATTCAGTAGAGTTGGTGAGGCATCAGGGAATCGAAATTCTATCTGCCAGCGGACAGAGTTTTGGAACTCTACGAGTTCTGCCGAAGCTTCATCTTTTGCTATAAAGTTTGCCACTTTCACATTTTCGTTCGCTGAGCTAGGCTTTTTTATAATAGTAGAAAGCCTATAAAGACGGGTAATTGTGTCTTTGATCGTATTTAGAGCTGTCGCTACGACATCAACACTATGAAGACTGGGCAGATCATCCGTTTCGGACCCCGCATCTGATTCATTATCCAAACTAATGGCCATAGAGTCTTCCGATGATGAATCTGAGTTATAATCCTTTTCATTTTCCTCTTCTGCTTCCTCCTCTAGTATTACCGGCGGATCCATTGCTTGTTTCGTGCTTTGTCTTAGGCGATCCAACATTTGAACCAGGATTTCTTTAACATCAGCATCATCACGAAGTCGGTAATCTACTGATGCTCGACCTGGAGCAAAAACACCCAAGTTGCCTGCCCAAATTTTGAATCTTCCAAGTTCATTCTCTAACTCTGATCGTAAATGGGGTTCGAGCTGTTTAGCCCGCCCACGTGCGAATACCGTAGCCACATTTCTAGCAATTTCAGCGATCGAATCTCCAGAAGCTTGTCGTGGTTCCGCATATAGCGACATTACTAGTTTATCTTCTGATAGTAAACCATATGCACTATCATTTTTGCAATCATCATCCTGTAGAAAATAATTGAAGAAAAGCAGGATGTTGCCGCTGTGAAAAAAAGTGGATTTGTAACATGCCTATAGTGCAACGTCGGGATAAACTCCCAAGCCCGCAGAAATGCCTATTCACGTTCACCAATCATTTGGCCCTTGATCTCGTCTTCCGGGATCTTCGCCACAAAGGAAAGTTTCCAAGGCTGCTTACTTACTCAAGACCATGATTTTTGATTGTAGACGCAGAAGTCTGCCTCATGATCATCAGAATGTGTTCTGGAACAAATATCGAAGTTATATTTTTCCGATTTTCTTGAACGCCGTAGATAACTATGAGTGGTATTGAAGTGACTGGGCTAGTTTTGGCCGTGCTTCCGCTATTCATCGAGGGCGCGAAAGCATACTCACATGGCGTTGAAACCATTCGAAAGACGGTCTCTCGTCGAGAACGCGATGAAAAGCTCATGGATTTTTATGACGAATTTTATTGGGAAATCGTGCAGTTAGATCGTCAAACGTTAGGGGTCATCAAATCATTGCCCTATTTGTCTGATAAAAGGAAGGCTGAGCTGACGATGGATATTCGTTTGGAAGCCTGGAAAACTGACGCAAATTTTACTCAAGCACTCTTTGACTATTTTGGATCCCAGGAAGATCTGGATACTTTCTTACACGTGATGGGCAAAATTGCTCAGTTGCTTTCCCAGTTAATAAAAGATTCTACTATCCATGTATCATCGGGCGATATTGTAAGTTTTGATACCAATGTATAGAAAGGTCACAGCTGATGGAGTGTAGGGACAATATAAGATGTTCAGAAAATTGACAGAATTCGCTGCTGATAGAGAAAGAGGCGATACAACCAGTACTTTCAAGGAAAGAATACGCTTTTGGAAAAAAGAAAAAGATCGGGAAGTATGCCTGAAGAACTTGTCAACGTGGAATAAGAGACTTTTCCGTTTGACAGAGCAAGCACAAAAGGAACCTGCTACCAAAAAGTTATCTTCTGGGGCCAAAGATGTTCCTTTATCTCATCTGCGGACACTCTCGCAAAAGCTGTACAAGGCGCTTGCAAAATGTTGGAGTTGCAATTGTCCAACTAAACACGAAGCACAGTTTTGCTTGAAAGCTCGAGGAAATTCGGTGAAACCAGTGATAACAGAGATCGATTTTGACTTCCTATTCTCTGTTCAAGAAGACATGCAATTAGGGAGATGGCAAGAAGGAACTGTGGTTGTGAGATCAAATGGGTTAGTTAATGGTACATGCTAAAGATTGAGACAGATCGTTACTGACGTGTGCCTACTTTGCTGTAGCGGATCTGTCAAAGATGACCGCTCACTCCTACAGAAAATATGTGATACCGTCGAATGTAGAGGACCCGTCGATCAATGCCTCCAACTCTTGGTAGAAGATACCGGGAGCAACGAAATACTTTGGCAACTGCGCTCAACCCCCAAGAGACTACCCAAATCAGCAGCCTCACAGACCGAGTCTTTGCAAGCAGTACTAGAAAAATCGACAAAATTGCCTCTCATCATTAAACGGAGACTGGCAGTCATTTTCGCACATTCGTTATTGCAACTGCATGAAAGTTACTGGAAGAACAAGGAGTGGAGTAAAAATCACATATTCTTCTTTTATGGTACCGCCGGAGCCTTGGATTTTGAGCGACCTTATTTATCAACAGTCTTCGATCCTGCCATAGACGAGAAGCACCCACCTGTGGATTTAAACCGCTTTCATCGCAACCCGAGTATCTTAGCCCTTGGAATTCTCCTCATAGAAATACATACTGGCAAATTAATTGAGAGTTTTCGCACCGAGACTGAGCAAAAACAATTTAACACAAATACGGATTTGACTGTCGCGAACCGCGTGGTAATGAGTCTTGAGGATTGCTCCCTTGGATATCGTGATGTGATTCAGTCATGTTTGGATACACCATGGGTACCAGCAGGTCAGAGGGTGAATTTGGAAGATGTAGCAACAAGGGCTGGAGTATATCAGGATGTGATCAAACCGTTGGAAGAGGAATTTTCATACTTGTTCCGTGAAAGAATATAAGTTTTTATTGATGAGTACACCAATATTTGTGACGATGAAGTTAGTAATAAGTCTACTATGTACTTCGCGCTCAATAAGCATCAGTTTAGAGAATGGTCTATCTGGAAATAACTCAGAGTCATATTTCTGATTTGCTAGTGCTTTTTTTCTCACTAGGTATTAGAAATCCATTATCTGATACTGAACCACCGTGAATAATGAATGGTGTGCTAACTCTGGCTACCATCCTCCTCCTCATCACTATCTTCCTCGTCCTCCTCCTCATCCTCATCCTCCTTGTCCCCCCCCCAAGCTCCACCTTCCTTCTGTAACCTCTCAATTTAGTATTTAGAACTAGTTGACACTAATTTAAAGTATAGCACTTCATATGGGGTTTTCAACTTGAAATAATTTTTGAATTCTTTGAATCATTCTAATCATTCTAATCATTCTAATCATTCTAGTCATTCTAATCATTCTAATCATTCTAATCATTCTAATCATTCTAATCATTCTAATCATTCTAATCATTCTAATCATTCTAATCATTCTAATCATTTCAATCAAATTTTCTTTTTTTTAATGATCTTTTTTACATAAATCGAATAATCTATTATCAATTTCCTTTTAAAATTTTCTTCATAATTACTTTCAATACAAATATTTTTTCTTTTGTTTTCATTATATTCTTTTTGTATCAAACTTTATTGTATCAAAAGATTAATGCGTGAATTCAAGATTTGAAAAACATTTTGAGTTGAAAATCCGTATGAAGTGCTATATTAAAGTTTATACTATAGAGAATTTGATTATGAGTATTGGGCCATTTTTATTTCAGATCGACGTTTATTTTGTTGTAGAACATTGATTATCCAAGTTCGTGGTTTCTCTTTTAGGCACATCGCTAGACTAGATGACTCTTTTACCTTTCGATAGGTAGTTTCTTCACCTCAAGGCTAGCTTGCACTACTTCAAGATGAGTATGTCACTCCTCAAGTTTATTGTTTCACAAGTTAGTTCGAACTTTAAATATGCGACGTGCTGGTAGTCTTCTCGAGTACATCATCAGAGTCATATTTCTCTTGTCCTTGGCATTATCGTATACATCCTATTTCATTTCTTACGGCCCTCTGGTCGCTGCGTACTTGGAGGGCATTAGTGTGTTGGAGTCAGTACCAAATCTTTCCATATTGGAGGCTGGTTTGAGTCACGATTAGTTAGCATAAATCAACTTTAACAAAGAGAATTTGGATAGGCCAAGGTTGATAGCTTAGTCTGTATCAAAAAAATCTACGAGATTCATCGCGATCTGAAACTTTACTTCGAAGAACATGCCAAGAGGTCCAAAGTTACTACTCAGTGTTTTTCACCTTCACAACGACATGACATACTAGAGCTTTCAAAGACTTTTTGGTGCAACTCAATTACTACATATTGCTACTGCTACAACAGACAAGTTGGACACACAGTGCACAGTAATGTTACAGTTCGATAAATAAACGCCTTCCCACATAAAAATAGCAGTATTCGATGTCGATATTTTTCAATACATCATGGGTATCAATTCCACTTTTGTAATCTCATTTCCTAAGCCCTGAAACCCAATTCGCCTTGCTTGCCTCGTCTCGTGCCATATGCTCATTAAAAATCACACTCGATACAGATTGTAACGATCATCTTCGTCACTAATCGTAGCTTCGCTATCGTCATCGATAACAGCATTGCCAGTCGATAGATCTCTAGGTGTAGCATTGCCTATTCTAGAAACTTGAAATTGGTCAAGTTCTTCTAGCAAGTGGGTATCAAGAATGGATACATCAAGAAGGGTTCCACGCCCATTCTTTATGCATTCATCACACACGCTCTGCCTGCAACTTTCAAATTCATAACCTGCGACGCATCTTCCACATTTCCTAACAATTGGAGTGCGAATGCTGGAGGTCGGGAACTGGTGTGTATACGTTCCTGGACGAGGTGCCGCGACGTATGGAGCTGTGGCTGCTATGCTGACAAAAAGGTCGAGTGAGGATGGCAACGCAGGGGTGTTTATACTAGATGTGGGGGACAATGGTGCCAATAAGGAAGGAGTCGGTTGTCTAGTGTTTGACTCTGTGTTGCCAGAGAAAGAGGTCTTGGGCGAAGTTGTCATAAATTCGCTGCCGGTCTTTGTCTTATCCGAAGAGCTTTGAATCGCAGCAAAACCAGCGGCGGGAGCAGCAACCTGCATTTCGTGATAGGATGAGATGGCAGGCAAAGTGTTTACATGTTTATCATCAATCATGGCTTCATCCAAAGGACTTTGAGACGATTCAGGAGTTTTGTTCATCTTAGCTGGAACTTTTGAAGGGCTTTAGTGAATGAAAGAGTGTAAGAAAGATTTCTATAACTCTGAAAATAAAATAAAGATGTAGATGTGTTCGAGAAATGAGGAATAGAATAGATATATGAGCGGTTAGAAGTGAAGAGAGCTTCAGATGAAGGTATGGTGTTAAGGGAGCGGTATTTATATGTAAAAAAATTGTTATGATAATGAGCTAAGAGACGAGACCGACATGGAATTATTGTTCACACTAGAAAAGTAATTAAAACGAACAATCTAGAGATCAAGGCATACTAATAATTAGAAATAAGTTCTCGCGATACTGTGACTGGAATAAAGTCAATAATTCTGTCGAAATCAAGTAGCTGAACTTAAAGTGCTACTGATGAGTGTAAGCTAAGACTAGCTGTTCAATATGATGTATACATTATTAGGGAATACTATTTTTAAAGATTCTGGTGGATTCTAAAGGACTTTGATTGGATCTGAACACTCTGATCTGATAGTTTGAAAAGTGAGGAAGAGGAAGGTAAGAGTGAGCTAATCAGAAGCAGAATGCTACAACTGTTTTTCAAGAAAAGTAAGTGCGACAGATCACATCATGATGTAGGTAGCTAATGATAAAGCAGCTGAGATTAACGGATCTGTTCAATCGTGTTATTGAGAGGATTAGAAGGACCGGAATATATAGCAATGACGAGTCGACAATGAAGAGTAAAACTCAACATAGCTAGAGACAGTCGATGAATAAGTGATTTCGACATATGAAGATGACTTTTGAGCTCAAGTCCCAGTCTGGATGAGCAGATCTATAATTTTAGGTTTAATTCTTGAATGTAAATTTCAACGTCAGGGTTTGAACTCTACTAGGACGGGGCTGATCGTTTGAACTTCTCAGGTCATGTGATTAATTTGTTCATTGCATATTCTTATTGGAGATGAGGGAACATAGGGAGAGGTTGATCAAATACCTGTTTACCTAGTGGACTTTGTACAGAGAAGAGTAGCAAGAGATGTGCAGAACTACGAGTTAGGCTATCGATCACAATGAACGAAGTGGCCGTCGAAAACCTTAAACTTGTACTGGCATATTGAGTCTCCACTTTTAAACTTCGAACGTACTAGCACTATCACCACTCACTCAAACATGCAGAAACTCGAAGCACACTTCCCCCCCCCCCTATCTTTGCGTTGAAATTGGAAATAAATGGTTATAATCAGGGTGTATTCATGCACGAAATCATAGACATCGCTAAACTACCGAGAACGTGATTTTGTGGATTTAAAACCGTGCGTCAATCTGAACTAATTTTTAGTGGCTGGAGATCACTAAGGTAGACTAGACTAAACCCTACGGACTAGCCTAGATGCTGTCCAACGGTAGGTAAGCTTTGCTTTGGTCAAACAATGTGATGCATTATCAAAGATTATATTAGTAGTGGGTTAAATCAATTTTTTTTTTAATTATAACATGATTGATATATGACTCCTCATTTTCCTTGATCAATTAGGGGATGATCGTTCCTACTAGTACAAAGCTTAGATATTCAAAAAGCCACGTGAGACTTCATCACGTCGATACGTTCCATCACAATAACTTATATGGAAGAAATGGAATTAGAATCATTATTGAGAAGCACGTTGAGAGTCTCGCTGATGATCCTGAGGTTCATGAAGCCAGACGTCGAAACATGTGGATTATTGAGAGAGCATTGAAACAATCGTAAAAGATATGGATTGTGTTTGACGTTGTCTAGATCTACTTACCTAGACTGACTTTAAATTGATATTCTTCTACTTCTTCATCTCACAAGTCATGATAAATGGGACCGTAATTCCTCCAAGGTACAATGTCCCTCTCTGTGCATCATGAACAGCGGCCGTTACTCCTGTCAGAATCTTCCCGTCATCTTCGACTATAGTTTCAACAATGTAACCCTCCTTACTCTTACCAAGATCCTTCCCTTCTCTTACTCCCTCCTTGATCAAACGATCAAAATCAGACCCTCTTCTTCGAATCCGTACGACTGCCGCAGGAACCTGGATTGATTGATCATCCAAATATTGAAGCCATTTATAAGTTTGTGGAATTGATGCAGCTATAATATCGCCGTTCTCATCAATACTCATATTATCAATCGGGTATGGTGCTTGTAAGGTATCCTGTTTCAATAGAGTCTTGTCGTCGGTAAGCGAGAAGATATGTATTTCGTGCAAAACTGTGTTTGGTACGTATATCAATCCGTCGCGCCCTGTAACTAATCCATTTGGACCAGTAAGACCAGTAGAGATGACTAGATTACAGTGATTCGCACGTGAATCGCAGTGTCCAATACTTCCACCCCCAATGAGAACATCTAAGTGGCGACGCTGTGGTTTCTTTAGTACATTGTTAAACCGCTACGGAATGTTTGATGTGACTTACGAATCCGACCTTTTGGCTATGATCATTAGTGAACACAAAATCATCATCGTTCACCCAGGCAACCTGGTTGGGGGTGTGGATTGCAGGATCTGCGTATGTCTTTATGTGTTTCATTGAAACACTTCCAACTTGGGTATGGAATAGTTCTATTGTGGAATTTGCACCTAGAGTCACAGCATCAAGTGTGGCACCGGTTAGAGGATCAATTGGAGGTCGATGGTTGATGAGCAGAATGCGCAAAGTACCAGTCTTCGCATCTGGACGGATATCAAAGCCGTGTAAGTTAAAGGTACCATCTCCATTGTTGCCAGAAAAGTTTTCGGTTGTCATCCATTGAAGACGAGACTCCAAGGAGCCTTCTCCTCGGGTGTCCAAAATACCAATTCTATCTGCTACACCTCGTCCGGAAATGTTCAGACGGTCGGCACTATAGTCGGTTTGGTGAATTAGCCAAGCAGTATCACACCAGTGTCGAAAAAAAGGGACATGGATAACGTATAAAGCTAGGAAAGTACGAACGCGGGAAGCCACTGCAAACGACTTTGGAGATCGGAGCAGGCCATATATAGGTATCCGGTGTCATGATGAAGCCACAAATCTTCGCAAGCTTCAATGCCGATATTATCAATCCTTTCACAGGTTGCGTTGAATGCATCGAATGTTGAAATGGAACGTCCAACACCCAACACGTCAAATATTATGCGTTTGAAGAGGAACTGGTAGAGAATTGCGATGAGAGCAACAACAATACCGCCTCCGTAGGCTAGAGACCTCGCCATTCTTTTGGACGATGGTTTCGCAATGAAGAGAATGAATTGAGCAACGAATGGTGATTTAGAGTGATGCTATATCACTTATCATTTGAAGATGTCAAAAATTCTCCCTCCACTCCTGTTTGAATTTTGTTGTCATTGTCGTGTTCTATTGTGGAACCTCGGCTTGGCAATACCCATTCCATGTCTTCTGATTGCTAATCCCACGCGGCCAGCCGGCCACATCGGTTGCCTAGGTATCTTTGCCATCTTTCCCCACGATTCTAAGAATTGAGTTCTCGAGTGAAGTCGGGAAGTAAATCTCTGGGGAAGGACTCAAAGTTGCACGCACAATGGATCTTCGCTATGTGATTCAATAACAAGTGATATCTATTACAACATCCAACTGTTTGTGAAGGATCACGAGATGTTGAAGTGGCTTGATCTGTACTAACCTTTATATCGTCTTACAATCATGCATATTACATATGTCAGAGCATATAACATTAGAAGGAAGAAAGAGAATGATATTACGAGCGAAACATTTCAGTGATTGCTCGCTCCTGCCCTCTTTCTAACGTCGTCGTCGCTTCCATTAACAAGTATGTATACCTAGTAGGAGGTAGGTCACACATGAATGCTATCACGTGGCTATGTAACCCAAGTGGTCTGTGCGTATATAATAATTCTTATCGCATCCACCTTCTTTCACAATCCATCAACGACAACTTGGAGTGAAATTTGAATAAAAGTTCAAAGTTAAGGTTACAACTCACTCACTCTTCACATCTTCAACATTCACATCACCAGATTGGAATCTATCTCAGTATCATTCTTTATATATTAAGCATTAAGTACTCTCGAATCTCAGACCTTGATATGGCCATCTCCCATTAACACACCTCGCAAGTAATCCATCCTCCAGGGACGAAAAGAAAAGACAAACTTGATGCAAACTCAGAAATCAATACCGCAAAACGACCAAATAAATGATACATCAAACCACCAGCCCACTCAAAGCAATTTCATCATTCAAACCCAGCATCTCTCCATCCAGCAAACAAAAGAAACCTGAAAATACAACCCACGATTACACCAATGATCAACATCGGTCATCTTGGACACCTCAACCCATTAATATTAACTCCATCCGGTAATTTTGAAAAGAAAAATCCCCATGCATACTTCTATTCTAGCAATCTCTCTCTACGGCGACTTCAGTAAACTCCAATTGACACAAATCTCGGTATCTCGAATTTCCCTCCGCAGTAAAGTGAAAGGAATTGGCCGGGTAATTAGCCGGGTTTACCGGTCGATTCTCTTGAATTGCGGTGACGATGTTGCTCTTCCAGGTGATAGAAGTTTCACCAGAAGCAAATCGGTCGCTGACCCATCCCTCTCCAAGATATGGGCCTAGGCCTTTCATCTTATGAAACTTGCGTACACGATGGTGATGATCGCTAGGAAACTTGGCACTGTAGCGCACCTCGGCAGTTAATGCTTCATCCGTTAGAATCTCTATCTGTCTCGTGCGGCAGCACTCATTCTGAATCACACGCTGAAAGTGGTGATGTCCGGTCCAGACAATGGCGAGTTGCTGTAGTTTGGGCATTGCCGCCAAAACTTGGCAGTACTGCCAATTGCTGCGATCATTATCAAACCACTTCTCTGCCAGTAAGTAGTCTACGGCAAGCTTTTGAATTCGATCACCAGCTGTGGAGAAAAACAGGTCCTTCAAGAATTGGTAGCCAAAGTCTTCGCGCCAAGTGCTGTCACCAACCTCCAAAGCATCGCTGTAGATACGAAAATGGCTGGAGTTGATGAACACAGTGTCTCGATCGAAGTTGATGTAGCACCTGAAGTTTGTCGTTGCAGCTTCAGGACCAACAAAGTCCAATGGAAGCCCCAACAGAGTTTGCCTATCATCGTACATCTTCTTGTCTCGTTTCCAAGAATTCGCAACAGACAATGGTCTGTAACGTCTCAATCCTCGTTCTCTAGCTACTTGACAGACGCTAAGGATTGCTGGATTCTTAGCATCAGTGGACGCATAAACAATCATCCAATTTGCGCAACGCTTGGTGATGTGTACTTCAATGATTCGATCTTCTTCCATAGAGAGATCCCATATCATGCATTGAACTTCGAGGGGGAATTCTGGAAACTTTCGGAAGCGGCATCCATCTTCAGAAGAGAACTGATTTTGTGTTGGATTCTCCAACATCAATTTATCTTGATCGCGAGATGCGCACAGGTGTTCGATGCATTCTAGGCTGTGCTTGCATGGCTGTTCGGGGCTGGTTTCAAGTGTCTCATCTGAAATGAACTTGACATAAGGTGATGTCATGGTTGCCGCGTCAGCTGATTCAAGAACGCTGTTGAGTAACAACGGAGATGTCGTATTGAAATCCAAATAGACAAGAATGTGATCGCCGATAGCTGTCGATGTAGGTTTTGCAGTCAATTCATCAAAGGTTGGGTGAGATAACTTTAAGGGTGAAACTCTCATGGCTCTTGTGTTGATGCCAGTATTTGAAAACGAAATAGCAGTTTTCTTAGTGTAACTCTGTGGATAATACGTCAGGAACGCACAGAGGAAGAGCCTGTTAGATTGTTCTTACATTTTTTTGAAGAAAGGAAATTGTTGGCTTGGTTTTCAAGTCTGCATGGATTGAAGAGCTTCTTAGCATCTTTGACGCAAGCAACGGGGCCAGCCCGTTGTGGAGCTGTGGGGATATATTAGTAGGATATTCTGCAGGATATTCAGCTCCAGGGTGGATTCTCTTACCACTCTCGTGTACGACATAGTGTCGGAGTTGTTAAAATTATGACTGTATGAAAGATTTGAAAGTGTATAAAGATTGGGGGGAGAAGATTTCAAAAACAGAAAGTCGGAGCTTAAGTGCCTCTTTTAAAGCTATGAATGATGTATCAGGTGGGCAATTCACCTCCTCGCATTGAGTGTTCACGTGTCCTTGTTCTGATTTTTTCTCGACTCGAAACTTAAGTGGTGAGTTAGACCGATATCGGTTGTTTCATACTGGATCTATCAAGGTCTTTTTCTTTGACATGTCTATAGGCTTCCTGTCCTACATACGTCATCCTTAAGTTTGGTTCTTCATCCTGAGATATAGTTCTTGATGAGTGGTGGACCAATCAAAGGATCCGTTGATCAAACTCATGGGACGGATAAAAAGTTCTTCAGTGAATCATATATTCAATGTTTATTTTTATACATTTGAATCAAAGATGACTCATCAATGAGTAGATGGAGATATACTTCTACTCCACCTAAAAATGAGTTCCTTTTTCCTCACGGGCATGCAAGCAGTCTTATATTCACCTCTTTACAGGTAACAGCTTGAAGTTTTCTTGCATCCATACATCCCGAGGTCATGACAAACAGTAATAAGACTGTTGACATTGTTTCTATACTTCGTATTGTCATCCTCACCATAGGCAACCATGGCTCTCGGGTATTCATCGGTTGTTGTCTTCTAAGCTGACATTTATGAAATATCTTGTTTCTTCATTCACTCATCCACTGGGAAACAACTAGCACAAACACAAACATAAATACCGAAAAACCAATGTGAATAATCAACTACTATATAAAATGAGTAACTTAACGTCCAACCCAAAGATCGATCTGACCAAGTAAGCATTTTCGTCGATAACTATTATACCAGATGTCAAAATCCTAAAGTTAAAAGCTCTCCTATCTTCTCTCTCTTGAACTCTAAAATGGCATACCAAATATAGATTGACTATGAACTGTAAGGTACTACCCCCCTTTTGCATTCAACCAGTTGAGACATAGGAATCAGATTGAAGTCACAGGAGAAGCAAAAGCCGAAGTCCGAAATAAAATCAACAGTGAATCATCAGAATGACCAGACTTGGCTATTTATTCATGTGTTTGAGAGGTCGAGAGAGAGAGAGAGAACCTTGACGTCTACCTAGGTACTTGACTCTCTTTGCTTGTGCAAAATCAATGCTGTCATGACACGTTCCCAATTTCGAGATAGTGATTGGTAGAATTGAATGGCTCTTCTGTTGTTGCACTGGGCACTACATAGCCTCGGAGAGCTTGGGTTTCATGACCAGCCTCCATCTATTTTATGGTTTATAAAATGAATATGATTTGTGAGGCCATGAACAGAAATTCACATTAATTCACATTTTGATGTTGCGAGTTCTTTGAGGCAGTGCTGAAATTTCACATTGGTCTTCTGATTTCCATGGATTCCAGTATCCCAGTTCTATGACATTAACTCCTCTTCAAACCTATCTTTTTATCTCTATCCAAATCTATTCTATTCTATTATCTTTTATTCCAGTCTTCCCTCTCTCCATTCTCATCCAATACTTTTCTTCTTCCTCTTCACCCGTCTATTTCTTTCCCCTCCCATAAGCCTCTTTTGGTAAAAACGGAACCGCAATAACCAATCCTATCGCGACCAATATTTCAAATACCCAGATGAAATACCCCCAGAGAATCTGATGCGTAACGCCATATGCGAAGATGATAGTAAAGAGAGCGGGGACAAATGCACGGGTACCGCTTGTGACGGCGAGCGCGATGCTATTGAGGGTGCCGAGAGTTTCGGAGGAGGGCGCAATATCGTTGAGGGCTAGTTGGCCACATGCTACAGGAGGAGTGTTGTTAGTTTGGATGGAGAAAATAGGGGGTATGAGAGTGGGGAGATGGATAGGAGACCTAGAATTGGAGTGATGAATAAGAGAGGGGAAGAACTTACTAAACGCCATACTAACACCTACCCCCATCGACATACTTATTGGATACACGACCCAGAAAGTCGTTTCCCATCCCATGCGCAACAGAAAGTTTGCAAAAGGGCAGAAGGCGAAGAGGAAAGGCCAGAAGAAAGCGCAAGCGCGCAGGATACCAACGGTACCGATACGTTTGTGTAGGGGAGGGAATACGACGATCATCCAGAAAGCTTGCGAGAAACCCGCAAGGGCTATGAAGAGGGAGATGCGGAAGGGTGAGAAACCTAGACCGCCGAGCGAGACGGGTGTGAACCAGAAGACAGATAGCACTATTTGTTGGGAGGAGGTTAGCGGTGGGGAGGAAAAGAGACAGGCGAGGACAGAAGTGACACGAACCAGATGTGTAAATTGTACTCATCAGATTGACATGGCACGAAATATAGATACATCTCGCTACGCCGGGAAATTTTAGAAGTTCTCTCATGGTCATCCCATCGCGCGCTCCTACTTTTTGATATCTTTTCTTGCCCAATGTCTGCACCCTGATTAGTGATTTGAGCTTTTACCACAGCCTTGGTGAACCGCTCACCTCTTTAATATAAAACGTAGCAACCAACGTTGAGCTCAACGCGAACAATCCCGTGCAAATCGTAGGAAGCGCAAAGGGGAATTCTTCGAAAAACTTTACACCGCCAAAGAGAGACGGATACTGTTTCGCGGGTTCGGACATGGCGCCGCCTTGAGAACGTCAGTCTTTGCGTCGAGTTCGTACGTATCTATCTAGATGCTTGGAGTGGGGAGCTTCAATTACCAATCATCGGTCCCACCAGAATCCCCAGATTGCCCGCCACGGAAAAATAACTAAACGCTCTCGCTTGAGTTTTCTTGGTGCTGTTTTCGGAAATCATTGTTCGAATCGTCCTTTTATCATGAGATCAGTTCGAGAACTTTCAGACACGATGAGATTAATATAAAAAGCAAAGCCACTCACACGATTGTTCCTGCGAACAGTCCGGCAATACATCGAAAGATGATCAATTGTCCAATACTTCTACCGAATCCGAAAATGCCTGTTGCGAACGATATACCTAGGAGTGAAGTTATCATGATAGGTTTGCGACCGAATTTATCGGAGGCGCGGCCCCAGTGGACCATGAGAATCATTTCTGTGACCGAGAATAGGGATTCCTGTTTTTGGTTAGTTTTTTTGATTTTTCTCATGAAGCATATCATAAATGCACAGCAGTCTTCTCCTCTTCTCTCCCACTTTGCAACTTCCTTTCCCATTCCATTTCTCCCCATCTTAATCACCCATTTAAATAAGAACAAAACAAAACAAGCAAAGAAAACTCACAATCAACCCCGAATAAAACCCCACATCCCCCTTCCCAATATCCCCAATCTCCCACAACATCTGATTAAGAAACGCAAAGACCGAGAAAAACGCTACCGGTTCTACCAATCGAATATAGCAGAGTCCCAGAATTTGTCCGAGGGGAAGCGGCGTATCATCATCCTCATCATCCTCTCCATGATCTTCTCCTCTCCCCTCTGCATTTCGACTCGAGTTTTGCGAACCAATTGTCCCCGTCCCAACATCTCGATACACCTGCGATCCCGTGATCAGCGCATCGCGAACCTCTGTAGGTTCGGTGAGAGGCGCGAGGAGGGGTTCGCGTTCGTTGATTACGGGGGGGTGCGGAGACATGGTTTGGTGTGAATGGATATATATCTCCTTATTATCCTCGATTTATTCTATCATGAGAATATATATAGAGATGTGATTGTTGAATGTATATGGAAAACAAATGAGGAATTTGGAGATTCAAGTGTGTATTGGTTCGAGATGCTAGGACCCATTGCTTAAGTAATCCGATGCTTATCTGATCCGAAAGACATGGGATTATGAGCCTTAGTGTTGATTTTAGCGCTGATGTGATTTATTTATGCTAGCACTAGTTACTACCTAGTTAGGGGTCTTTAATTACCTTCAAATCACACCTCATTCCGTCAGAACCGATTAGAAGTATTACTCATAGATACACTACACTCTGCAACGGTTTTTCTCTGAAAGAGAGATTCAAAAGGAATATTCATCTGAGAAATCGATGTTTCGAGCAAAATTTCTATTTAGTTCTATTGAAGGACAAGAAAATGAAACTAACTCTCTAGGAGTAACATCAAGTGAAAGTAGAGAGGTACAGCAATCATGATATTGTTGTTTGTGGTGGAGATCTTTGTGAAGATCTTTGTGAAGAATCTTATATAATGGAAGATTTACGATCGACGGTATGCTCGACATCTTAAATATGGCTTGAGATTCGATGGTGCTATGTATTTGTGTAATACTGATCGTAGGAATCCGACACCGTTGGCTACCTAGGTAACTATAGGTTTCCCAAGGTGACAGGTCAAAACTTTTCACACTCAGGTCGACGGAGACCCAATCTAAATTGGTAAGACAGATTTTTACACAAGCATAGTCTATGTCAAAAGACTTTTGCGTTTTAATTGTATTTGCTCATGGCAACTCTTTATTTATTAATACTGCACTCAAAAAGGCCCGTCGCTATCGGGACATGCGTAACCTAATGCTGCACTTCCACTTCTCAGATAACAAACCTTTTGCTTCGCGCAAGCCGCCGTGCTACAGCTTTCCGTCATTGCGGAACTTTTCGTCTCCAGGAGATTATAAACTTCTACTAAAGTGTTGTTTGCCAACATATCCTCAGTCACTCCATGCCAGAAAGCGCCGTCCAAGGGAGCATTAATGGGCCAAGCAGTATTTGGATCATATACTTGGCGCGTATCATACTCAAGTTCCCATTTTGGTGTTGTCCAGGAGTTAGCGTTGGACATATTGGCGAAGTAGGTTTGAGAATTAACGACTGAGAAAGTCGAAGCATCGACCTGAAGATGGACCCATCCAGCGTTGAGTCCGGTAAGAGGGGTAATAGAAGGCCCTATGTATGCAACTTGAATAGGTTTTTTGTAATCCACCAACGTGGTATTACGAATGATCGATGATGTGTTGCTAGAAATTGTCGAGTTGGGTAGGAAATCATAATAGATCATGAGCTGATCCTCGTGTGTATGACCAAAGAATATTCCCGCGATTGTTGATGGAGAGAATCGAGCAACAATACTGTAGAACAAGGCTGTGGGATTGGGAAGCGCATTTGTACCGTCATATCCCGGAAGAACATGTCCGATGATCCAAACGCGTTGATCAATATCTTCCGATTTTTGGAGCTCGTTGGCAAGAAATGTGAGAATGCCAGAAGTGTCTGGATTTGTCATGTTGAAGAAGTTGAAGATATTGGCTGTGTACCAAAAGTCCGTATTGATAGAAATAATCTTTAAACCTTGAGATGTGACCGTGGCATATGCACCATAGTGGTTTGATGCATACTGAGCCGCTTCACTATCAATCCATCCATTATTCAACCATAAGCTGGACAACAGATTGTAGTTCCAAGAGAACACATTAGATTGACCAGTAGAATTATTGATGGAATTTGGAGTATTCAGAGCCTCTGGTAAAGAATCATGGTTTCCTAAGGTCGCATAGATGGGACTGTTTTTCATTTGAGCCTTAAAAGTTTGGTAGGTAACCGTCTCTTCGTACTCTACATAGGCTCGACTTATTTGGTCGTCATTATCGTGGCTTACAATATCACCAGTAAATATTGTAAAAGCCACATCAGACCTGTTGATAAATTGGTCCATAGTTGAAAATGCAGATAGAGCCAAGTCAGGAGGGGAGTCGCAATAGAAGTATCCAAAACGAGACGCTGGTGTAGACGGGTTGTCACTCGTCGTATCAAGGTCAGTGTTGGTTGAATATGGTCTGCAGCACATATACTGTGAGCAGTTAGCTTCACTGCCAATGTCATATCTTGAATCTAAATGCCAATCAGAGAGATGTAGAACATCTATAGTTTGGTCTGCTGACATGTTAGAATTAGTTTACTCATAGTCAACCAAGGCGTTATAACTTACTAGATGGCAAAGGAGCTGTTGTCTTATTTGCTGGTTTAGGCTTGAAATATGCGGATTCGTCGATAGGAATCGTCGGGGGTAAACTGCAAGTATCCCACACATAGAAACAATAACCTTGCATATCATCGGTCGCCATGCTCATCTTTGCAAATAGTTGAGCAAGATGCGGACCAGTTCCACCAATTCCGGAGTATTCTTCATAACAGGTCTGGGCGTAGATACTGTCATAAACCTTCGGAAAGGTTTCACACGCACGAATAAGAAGATTCACAATCGTCTCAACAGGTTGCATGATAGCTGCAAGATGCATGACTTCGGTGCCGGCAATGCATTTTGCGCAGTCGGTTGTGAGTCCATTTCCATTTACAATTGCTTGAATCTCATTAAAGATGTTATCTTCAATTTCCTGCTTACTAGTGGTTGTTAGCTCTGCGACACGGGAGGAATAAGCAATTATACTTTAAAGTAGGCAACGGGACTGGGACAGGAGAAGTTTCGTTGTAAGAAGGTACAGGCCCAGTGCCATTGTAGTGAAGGGTTGGACCTCCAGCACCATTTGGAATTGTATTTGTGAGTGTCTTGTTCAATGCTTGAGGACTCGACGGGACAGATCGTCGCTTGTGACCTTTGTGTGCTGATGTGACTGAGAGTAGTGATAGCGCCGTTAAAGCTACCGGGAAATGCATTTTCAGATGCAAAACAGATCCAACTAGTGTGAGAAGACAGGATATCAGGAAACATGTGGAAAGGGAAAGGCACAATACTTATCTGATTAGAGTCAAACCTACCATTTCACGATAACCACCTCAACACAGCACGTGGCTTTGATTGTATTGGTCAGTCAATCCCTAGATTGTAAGTTGTGAAGTAGTCGTCACTTATGCAGCTTCTAACGGTTGGGACCACGAATTGGGAAGGTGGTTCCTGACAGAAAGCTTCATTTTCGTGAACGGTGCTAAGATTCCTGCATCTTCCCCGCAAATTCAGAGACATGCACGCTGGAAGATTAAAGCGTTGGAGCAAAAGCCAACAGCCAACAGCCCAGACCCAAGTGATTCGCATGTTTGAATATGCACGTTTATCATCAGAGGGGTAAGATTGGTTTGTTTGGATATCTCCGAGTATGTTCATATCCATATCCATATCCATATTCATATATCCCGAGAACCCGATCGAATGGGAATTACGTAGCGACCATATGAGATTGAGAGATTGATCAACGTTCCACTCACTTGTTACTTGCCAATCGAGTTAATATAAAAATATGGCGGTGAGAGGATCGGCAGAAACCTCCAAAGGTACTAGCTGATCGGGGCCAGCCGAGTGGGCACATGGGGAGTCACAACCAGCAGGACAGTCTCGATAGCTTATCTTATTATAAGCATTATGAAGCATTCCTAGGTTGTGATAAGCCCACTCGCAAAAGACGTCAAATATCAAGTGTGTATATAATTCTAACATCTATCACTTTGACATCTTATAATCTTATCGTTATAACTGAAAGTTGGTCGTCTATAACACCTCAATCAATGTCTTGGAAGCGAACGGTGAAGATGGCTAAAGTCTCGGTTCGGGGAAGACAAAAGCAATCATTTGCATATAAAAGGTAACGGTTGCACAAAAGATGAACGAGCTTATTTAAACATTCCTGGGACCTACTTACCAGTTACTGACCTACTCTTCAAACCCATCAGTTTAATCACCTAGGACACCCAATACTTGCCATCATCAAAGAGAGCTATACTTATCACCGATTTGGGAGGGAGAGTCTGGAAAATCGATAAAATGAATGTCTTTATTCGTATAGCTGGAGGCAAGAACTTCTGAGGCGAGGCGAAGTATTAAGCTCTTAATGTCCAAGGTGGAATTCAGAATTGGTGGGGAAAAGTGTATTGGAATCATGACGTCTACGAGTCAAATGCCAATGCTACAACATTGACAAAAACCATATTATACTGTGCGTCAAAGATTACACATTTCTCCAAAAACCTATCATTCTTTTCTTTCTTAATCATAATATCTTAATTATATTATCGACTCAAAACTGCAAAAGAAAAGTCTTCTTCTCTTTGCTGTCATATCAATTTCTGTCCCGCCTGCCACTTCGCTTCACAATGGCCTCCTCCGGTCAAAGAAAACATGTAGTGATAATTGGAGCTGGAGCTGCAGGAATGTCATGTGCCGCCACTCTTGCCCAGCATCCAGATAAATTCAAAGTTACCATGATCGAAAGAATGGGTGTAACAGGAGGCCAAGCAACCTCGATAGCCCTTGACAAAGAGAAATTTGGCACCGACTGGATGAACGATGGTGTCCAAGGTGGTTCGCCAATCTTCAAGCATACTTGCCACTTCTTCAAACAATATGGGCACGAAGCTCAAGGCATCAAACTTCAAGTCGCATTTGGGAAAGGCGAAGATGGGTTTTGGACGAATTGTTTCCCTAGTCCTCTCGTCGAACGCTTCTCGAGCGATATCAAGAAATTCGGCAAGGTGTTGAAGATTATCAAGTGGTTAATGCCTGCGATGGGGGTTATACCTATCCGAATCATGCTCAAGATGTTCTTTTTCAGCAAGGACTTTGGAGATAAAATGGTCTATCCACTCATCGCTCTATTTCTTGGTACCGGTAACCAAACTGCTAATGTATCGTGCGCGATCTTGGAGCGCTTGTTTGATGACAAGAATATGAAGCTCTGGGACTATGATCCAGATACACTTCTCCCAAACTTACCTCAAATGTTAACTTTCCCAAATCTTCACAACTTTTACGAAGATTGGAGAAAAGATCTCGAATCGAAAGGTGTAGATATTCGTCTCAACACTGATGTCACAGAGATTATTCAACGTAATGAGAAAGGTGTTGTGATGACCACGAGGCCGTTCAATCCCGATGCAAATGACAGAAAGGGGGAACACACTGGGCCAACTTCCAAATCTGAAACATTTGATGAATTGGTCATGTGTGTATTAGCTGATGATGCACTGAAAATCCTTGGAAAAACTGCCACTTTTAAGGAGAGACTCGTGCTTGGGGGAGCCAGGTAGGTTACTACATTTATACCGCGGGTGATGTGAAAGCTTATAAGCTAATTATCATATTAGATTCTACGATGACATAACAGTGACCCAGTAAGATTTTCTCTCTCATTTTTCCTTTCATCTCTCCCTCGTCCATACCCCCCATGAAGATACTAATACATCCTCAGCTCCGACCATGAATACTTCCGCAAACACTACGAAACAGAATTCGACCCCTCCCTCTGCGCCGATCCTAAATCCCAGGCCCAGAAAGACCAAATCGCCTTCTCAAAAGGCGAACGACGTGGTGTTGACAATGAACCTAGTGGGTTTCGACCCATGTATTACACCAAATCCTACGCACACAACCCTAGAAAAATCGAAATGTCTTTTGAGTACGCTTTTCCCCCTTCCCCTTTCTATTGCTTCCCTCCCGAAACTAACACACCTCTCCAGCTGTACAAACTACCAACATCAATTCCGTCAAGACCACAATGCAGAAACTGCACCCGTTCCATATGATCGCCACGTCTTCCAATCTATCTTCCTCGACGCCTCGAACCGCGATTTCTGGACTATCGATGAGATTTCTCCAGACAAAGTGATTGAGAAAAAATGGTGGCATCAACTTGGTCATCGCTGGCAACATTATGCCAGGGTTGTGCCTGGGATGATGTTCATCAACGGAAAGAATCAAACGTGGTTTGCAGGGAGTTGGACGCTTGTGGTATGTATTTCTTTCCTTTGCTTATGATTTCTCTCTCATATTCCCCAGTTCAGATGGAATTCCAGCTTTAGGTTTAGTTTCCAGATTTGAAATTGAGGATGCTGACAACCCATTAGAACATGCACGAATTGGCCCTCGTATCAGGAATCGCAGCAGCCTATCGACTCGGTGCTGACTACGTGAAATTCGACGATTTCGCAGAAGAGTTCTTTGGTAATTATATGCTTGTCTCCCATGGATTTAGATATAAAGCGGAAGAAAAGAGGAGGAAGCAGAAAAGCCAGTAAAATGTATCGGTGGAGTTTTGTACATATTGTAAGATTATCTAGCTACTGAAAGTAATGTTTACTTGTTATTTGCTCCTGTTTTGAAAATATTCAAGAGAAAAGTTGTATGGGTTTGGTATGATTTGGGATTTGAATTTTGTCCTTCGAGGTGAAGATCTTGGATGATGGATACTATACAATAGAATTATGCATCGATGATTTTGAATCTTTTGACTTCTGACTTCTGACTTCTGACTTGTGATTTGAGATTCCGATGATTCTTAATACCCATATATAATGCAAAACACAACATCAGCAATCTTCCTCCCACCAACAAAACACCACGCAACAATCAATCTTCGCTCATCACTAACCCCAACACAAAATTCCGAATCTTCCTCTGGACGTTGCGAAATCAAATCAAATCAAATTAAATCCATCCATCCATCCATCCCTCACCCATACATCTCACAACCCATAACTAACTCCTAGCTACATTCACAACTAAGTACAGCAAACTAAACACTCTAGATATAAATCCATGCTCGCAACCTTCACAAAGCAAAACAATATAATCAAGCATCTCCACTTGCCAGATCAACAGGAACCATGAAAAAAGCAGTTTCACGAACATGACCTGATCAAGGAGCGCAGAAGGGAAGAATGCGAGATTTCAGATCCGGAATTATTCACAGAGAGGAAGGATATGGTCGAATATATATATATAGGTACTTACTCTTCTGTGAAAGCGTATTTTGAAATCATGATGGAAGTAACAGGTACCTAGTTCATTGAGAGGAACCTCACGGCTTTTTGGCAGCGAAATCTGGTGGGCCAGCTTGACTTGGAAAAAAAAAAAAAAAAAAAAAAAAGAATACATGCAGGACTTGTGGAATTGTTTTGATAATATATGGATGGATTTTGCTGTTATTTATGCATTTTGATCTCAACTCGAGTGGTGGCTAAGTATCGTGTAGACGAGCTTGTTCTATTCGCTGGCTGTAAAATTGTGTGATTCCCAAGGTCATCATAGTAATTTCCTTTCACAACAGTCTCGCAACAAGGCTACAGCCACGGTTTAGAACTCATCCAACCCGAATGTCAGGGGCAAGTCTCTTAATTTAGCATTTAAAAAGACATCGGTGTTTTATGCTACCAAGTTCACAGCCATAACACATTTATCCAATACAAACCAACGTTTAACATTGTGCGAAAACTCTGAAATAGTGAACTCTTATTGTGGGCAAAGCGTTTCTGTAGTACATATGATGTATATTAGAATGTATGTATTATCATTCATTTGTGATGCCATTGATCTTCTGCCAACAAGGTGGCAATGCACTCTGTAATGACCAAAGTCTAGATGTGCCCTATTTGCGTGCTGACATGAAACTGATTTCAAGACTAGCTCGGCTTGTATTAGGCTTCACTCCGCTGCTGTCCATAGATCTGAGCTGCTTAATCAATATCCAGCTAAGCATTTGGTAAAGATATTTCTGATTAATATCAATCCGACCAGACAAGGAATCAGCCATTCTCTTGTAACCTCCAATGACTATCAGACCCAATTTTCTCCAATTTCTGGCCCCGTGGTTCCACTACTCGTAGATCGATGTATATGGATGAGGTTCCATGCTGTCAGACTTACAAAGAGCTCGAATAGTTCCACATTTCTATTCCCAACTGAACCGACTATATATGTTCCTATCTGGTCCCGCGTTAATCCCGAAGGTGGCTTTCAGGGTTTGCAGGGGCTATATATAAAAGCGCATCGAGACAGCAGCTGTAAAATATGCCTTTTAACATGCGAACATGTAGCTCATAAAATAGTGCCAACAGTACTGAGCGATATCTTAAAAAGACCCCGCATGTTTGAAAATCTTGTCCTTTCGATAAATATCTCCAATGACAAGAAAGTTATCTTCACAGCGATACTTCCTGCCAGACTGCAATCTAAAGGGCTAGAGGAGGATTTCTTGCATAGGAGTGCGGTGATCGATCGCGCGGACCCCCCTAGTAGAAGTGGTATCTAACACATCACTAAGAATTTGAGCTTCCTACTCTTTCAACGTCTTCCTGTCTCTTTTCGTAACCTCCCAGCAGCAGTTGATGGAGCAGGTTCAGGCCATAAGGATACAGCATCTTCCATTTCCTCCAAAAACGTCGTGCTGTTATGAATCGAGGTACCTCCCAAGACCACTCTAACACCTGGCGAAGAAGCATTTATTTGAGATATACATTTTGCCTCTTCAAATGTGGCTCCACCAATAATGAAAATAACGATATCCTGAGGCTTATCTCGAGTTGACCCACCACCTTCAACGAAGGGATATTGCTGATCACGCAACTTTCCTTTGATTAGATCTTGAAGTGTTAGCTCGAGTCGTGGTGAATGCTGCGTGTAGACATTTTCCACACCCTTTAACCCCTTAAATCGGTCACGAGCCCCAGAAAATATGTTTGAGGATTCGAACATATCGGTAATACCCCCCGTCGATTGGTTCAGTTGCAAAGACGAATGGTAGATGAGGAGCTTAGCTACGAGATCTATACGTCTTTGAGGGACGTTTCCAGCTGCGCCAAGGAGATCGACAAGAATCGGTAATGCATTCGACGGGTGTTTCTCGTATCTAAGCGAGTACAGGGCAACCAATCTCAGCTTGTTGTCGGGAGTAACAGTGGGAGACTGAATTAGTCTCTGTACATTCTACAATGCTTGTCAGTAAACGAGAGGTAGCGTCAAGCGAGAGCTGCAAACTTACTTTTAGATCACTGGCATGAGCATCGTTACATGCCAAGCTCTGCTCGACTTCACTGACTTCCAATAAACTATCTGAACCAACCATTCTACTAAGTTCACCAACAAGGGTGACATGCTTACTGACGTTGCCAGAAAGTTTGCGAAACTCGGGGTATTCTTCGATGAAGCGCTTCATATCAGCTATTGATTCGATATTTGAGCTGTTTTTAGTTCTTGATTGATATTGCTCGACATAATCTTTGATATTACCACCGAGATCACCAAAGTTGAGATACATATTCTTCTTGAAGAAAGGATCCTGGTCTTGCGACAAAACCACTTCCTTCAACTCGGGACGAATATCTGGTACCTCGCTAAGGTCAACCCGCCCATTCTTTATACCAAGAAGTTCGTGGACCATAGCCTGATATGTCCATTGTGTCAAAAGCGGTGTTATAGGGTCGTCCCGTCGATCTAAAATTAACAAGATTGGAGGAGTATCCACTTTCCTAAAGTCAAATAATTGATCTTCCTGAGAAATGTGATATCGTACTTCCGTAGCCAACTTCTTTGCTAGCAAACTGTTCTTTTCGTATCGAATGAGTGGCTTCTTTTTTAACGATAGCAACACCGCGATGAGCCCCTCGGTTGTACGTTGTAATGCATCTGGATTCCACATGTCTGGATTTGAGCTCCATATTCGTTGCTTTGGAAATCCAAGATCAAATGTAAATAGATCTGGATTCACTACAATATAATCTGCAAAATGCTCTTGAACTAGCTTGACCACTTCATGATCATCTGCTTCTGCCAATCGCTCGAGGGATGACTTCTTCACAACATTACTGAAGTACACATTGTATTCACCATATTTGGGATCCCGAAATTCGTCAATTAGGAATTGTATAGACTCTGCCGACGGTCGAACGAAACACAAACATTTCAGATGGCGCATTTTCTCCCTATTCTGGTTGTCCAATCGATCTATGAGGTACACTTCATGGTTCAGGAGCGCAGATTGTGTAATCGCAGTAGAGACAATGGACACGGTATCACTATCCAGTAATAAGACCTTCATCTTCGCAGATGGTGTCCCAGAAGTTCCGTCTCCTGCAGACACCATCTTTGAGATATACCCCGATACAGCTTGAACGACATCCATAGTGTTTGTTATTTGGAGGTCAAGGTCGAATAGCTTGGAGTGTTTTAATGTCGAGGGCGCACAAGCATGTCTTATTTCGTATTGTATCGCCGTACGAATTGCAGATTGTCGAAGTATGAAGATGCTGTATAGATTCGCCGTATTCTGTTACTGAAACAAGGCTTCGAATAATAAGGGTCGGTGATTTGCATGTACGAAGTAGCTTTATGTAGGTACTCGTAAATGTTAAGAGGTCAAGCTAGGACAAGGCAGAGGAAGCAAGGCTCGGGAGCAAGGCACGACCCGTCCTTATCCCACTAAATTCGATCCATCCCACCACCGCCCGGCAGAAAACGAACCATTGTGACATGTGCCATGATCAAATACGAATAAATAAATAATTACCAAGGAAGTTCACAAGATACAAATATCTGTCTTTCCGTCACTCACAACACAATTCTTACTTCACTGATGGAGAAACGGTAGCACCTCAACAACCGCCTTCGATTTATTGTACATTGAAACTATCCATCTCCAACAATGTTACCATACATCGATGCTCGTAAGGCTTTACCTGAACAATATGTGACGTAGTCTGACAAGTATCTATGCAGCTTTCGAATATGCCGCAGGCATCTTGGGGGCCTCGACTGATGAACGTATGTATTAAAGCAAACGATATGGATTGGATATCGAAGGGTTGGGTTACATTCTAACATCAAACAGTAAAACTCATTACTTCCTTCCTCCTATCATATCCATTCGCAGGACTCTTAAAACGAGTTCCAGATTCGAGACCTGACTTGAAGAATTTCTTCATCATTGGGTGCGTAAATTTCTCAAAAGGCACACTCTCTTTTCAATTTGCTGACTTGTTAACTACCAGAGTTTCCTCGTTTTACCTCCTTGGGCTTTTCGATTTATGGGGTGGTACAAGAACACTGGCTATTAGTTCTATCGGGGCATACTGCATCGCAAAATATGTGCAAGGTCCTTTTATGCCATGGGTTGGCTTTGTGTTTTTGATGGCACATTTGTCAGTGAACCAACTGGCTCGACAATTTGCTAATAATCCAGGAGTCGTGGATATTACGGGTGCTCAAATGGTGATGGTTATGAAACTATCGGCATTCTGTTGGAACGTTGCAGATGGCCGACTAAAAGATGAGGAATTGACAGAAGATCAAAAGGAACGGGCCATCAAACAACTACCAAGCTTACTGGATTACGCTGGATACGTCCTCTTCTTTCCATCTCTCTTCGCAGGTCCGGCTTTCGATTATGTGGACTATAAGCAGTGGATTGAAACCACAATGTTCGAAGTGCCTGCTGGTGTTGATCCCTCAAAGAAACCTCCGACTCGAAAATTGAGAAAAATCCCAAGGAGCGGCACTCCTGCAATGTGGAAAGCTGCTGCTGGTTTGGGTTGGATCTTACTTTTCTTGAAGCTATCTGCGTGGTATTGGCCTGATCTCTTGACTGGTGATGAATACATGACATATGGTTTTGCTCGCCGTGTCTTTGTTCTTCACATGGTTGGTATGACTGCTAGATTGAAGTATTACGGTGTATGGGCATTGACCGAAGGTGCATGTATCCTCTCAGGTCTTGGGTATAAAGGTATCGATCCAGTTACTGGCAAAGTCTCTTGGGACAGGCTTTGCAACGTTGATCCATGGGGAGTGGAAACAGCCCAAAATACTCGTGCATATCTTGGAAACTGGAATATGAACACGAATAATTGGCTCCGAAACTATATTTACCTTCGAGTTACTCCAAAGGGCAAGAAGCCTGGTTTCAGAGCTAGCATGGCAACTTTCGTAACCAGTGCTTTCTGGCACGGGTTCTTCCCTGGCTATTACCTTGCCTTTATTTTGGCCAGTTTTATTCAAACCGTCGCAAAGAGTAGGTCTTCTTCCCCTAGTTCTAGATTGATTCTATAGCTGACCATCTTTAGACTTCCGCCGTTGTTTCCGTCCCTTCTTCATTGACCCCAAAACATCTCAACCCACATCACACAAACTCTACTACGATGTCTTCTCGTGGCTAGCAACTCAACTTGCATTCTCATTCACGGTCGCTCCCTTCATACTTCTTACTCTCCCAGCTTCTTTCCTCGTCTGGTCACGCGTCTATTTCTACGCTGTTATCGGCACTGCCCTTTCAACCGCTTTCTTCGCTTCGCCTGCTAAATCGCATTTGATGAAGATGGTAAGCGAGCGAACTAGCAAGGCTGATAAGGGATTGAGACATTCAGCCAGTATGGAGAGTCTAGGGGGCAAGGAACCGGTTCTTGGGTTACCGGCTGATCCATCAAGAGATCTTGACGAGGCAATTGAAGAAGCAAAAGCGGAGCTTCAGGCGAGAAAGAGAAAGGGAAAGAAGGTAGAATTGAAATGAGGAACAACTCAGAAGGAGTACAAAAGCGTGCTTGAGCAATTCAGTTGGGGAGTTCTTAGGGATGTATATTGGTTAGCTGTAGCATGATGAATACAAATATATACCCGACGTACAAGATACGAGAAATCCACAATACATATATTATTTCAAAATGATTTGAATGATAATTTTGCTCTTCATGAACATTAAAATTTCTTTAACTTGTTCTATCTATCAATCATGCATTCCAACGTTGCATCCATATATACAAAGCAAGCACATATAGCGCCATCATCGCCTTCGCCATCGCATCGCATCAAATCGCATAGCAGGTCCTGTGTCATCCCTTTCCTTCCTATGTACCCTCCTTTTCCCAACCATCATCAATAATAAAAATTATCCAACATACATACATACATGCAAGCAAGCAAGCTTTTTCTTTCCGTAAAGAAAGGGTATAATGCTAATATATCATCTGCGCGCGCTAAAAAAAAAAGTCAAAGTGAGAAAAAAAAGTCTAGACCCATCTGTTTGTTGTGAGAGTCGTTATTTGGTCGTAAGAATCATTATTAGAGAGGGGGTAGAGGGGCTCTACTCTAATATACAAGGGGTCGTTATATCTGTGCCGTGTGCCGTGTGCCGTGGGTCCTGGGTGTCGTTGTGAGGATGTGAGGATGTGAGGTGAGGGTGGTGGAAAATGGAAAGCGAAGGAGGAAGTAAGGAGGTGGATATGATTAAGCTGGGAATGAAGATGGAATTACCATCCCTCTCGGGTACCAATAATGGCGAGGATGATCTGGTATATATTAGCCTTCTATTCACCGATTGGAAAATAGACGTGTCAAACTTACAATAGCAGCAATAATCAATAATCCCACCACACTCATCCAACGATTCAGATTCCTCCACCACCTGGCACTCTCATAACGTGCCTCATCCAACGGGCCAAATTCCTTGACATAATCATTGTTGCCGCGACTCTCTACATCCCGTGCTTGTGTGAGGTGTCCGGTACTATCTTCGCGTTCGCGCATCTCTTGGACGGGCTTCGTAGGGAGAGGGAGAAAAGCGGCGATCATCCAGGTAAAAGGGAGGAGAAATCCAGTGATGAAGAGAACGACTTGGATGTTACGACGACCGAAAAAACCGCCCTCGGTTGAGAAGTTGATTTGCGGGGGTTCCCAGAGAGATTGACGAGCGGCGCGACGATCGGTACGGAGATGTGGAGACCAGACGCTGGAAATGAGAGACCAGGTTCTGAGAGCGCCATTGCCTTGGGCTGCGCTGGGTACAGGGGTGATTTCCATAGATTGTTGAGAGAAACCTCGCATATGTGGATGGCCTTCTCGTGGACGACGACGGGGACTATATAACTCATCTGGGAAGTTTTCTGTATTGGGGGAACCACTTCCATAACTAAATGAACCGTTGCGACTTGGGGTTCCGCCGCTGGAACTCTCGGGTCTGTAGCCTAGATAGCGACGCTCTCCACTTCCATAGTACAGTCTTGCCCACGTTGGGATTGAGTTTGCGAGAAAACTGTTGGAGCGGGTACTTATTGACGAGCGCATGGTGTGTGTACGGGAAGTATCAGATGCTCCAGCATTGAACATGCCGGATAATCTATTTCTGGATGGACGAGTGCGCAAGTCTTGCATGGCGGTGATTCCGTCACCATATTCATCTTGATCACCTATAACAGGAATAGACGAGCTGCTGAGACCTCGACCAGCGCGTGTCCAAGCTGGACGTGGAGGATCCACAGATTCGCTTCTCGATCTTGACAAGGCATCTTCGATTCCGTGCGACGAACTGATGCTGAGAACATTGCGACTGCCGCGACTGGGTAGACCGAATACACTCCTCCTTCCCATGCTATCGGACCAAGCTTGCGAACCGCGTTCGGTGCCGGTTCCCTCGGATACGGAGAGCACAGTGGATAGCTGTGAACTCCATTGATGCGGAGTCTCGATCATATGGGGACTCGTGGGGCTTGGCAACTCTGCCCATGAACTCAATCCTTTTGGCTTTTGGAGTTGAGCGTGAGCGGATAAATTAACTAATGATCCGCTCGCCACGATTGCTCGTTGTGCGTCGGGCTGTGTGTGAATTGTTGATAACGACGCTAGTGAATTAGCTCGACTGTGTGCTGCACTTCGTAGCGAGTGATTAGATCTCGATTTCAATGTCTCTCGCGATCTTGACTTGTAGTAACCAAAATTGTCGTTCGACCTCTTTTTTGTTCTGAGGGCAGGAATACGGAGAGATTCTTGAGAATACTTAGGTGCTGGGCCTTGACCACTCGAAAGAGATATAGATCTGGAAAGATCCTCGTGAAACACGTAGTTTTCGTGTTCGCTAGAAGAAGTGGTTGCTGCTCGAGCTCGAGGTCTATGAACAACTGATGAATTCGAATCTATATCAGAGTGTTGATGCACGCGGTAATTGGAGCCACTAGAAAATGATGCTGCAAGAAAGGAATCGGCAATTGATTCAGAGCGTTCTCGGGTACGGCCACGATAAAATTCGTAATTAGTATTATCGCCAGTTGTGCTTGTAGATAACTGAGGTCTATGTTGAGGTCTGAAGACTACTGAAGTTGGAGTGTCTGGTTCATGTATTTGATAGTTCGAGTTGGGATAATTCGAAGTCGAATAGCCGGAAGTGCTTGTGGATAGCTGGGGTCGGTGCTGTGGCCTATAGATGACTGAGCCAGAGACAGATTCTTCGTGGATTTGGTAATTAGAATTATCCGAAGTGCTCGCAGATGACGTTTGAGAAGTTTGAGGTCGGTGAATTACAGTCCCTGTAGATTCTTGATTTGATTCCGGGATCGATTCTTGAACTGATTCCTGAACTGATTCCTGAACTGATTCCTGAACTGATTCCTGAACTGATTCCTGAACTGATTCCTGAATCGACTCTTGAACTGATTCTTGAACTGACTCTTGAAATGACTCCTGAATTGACTCTTGAAATGATTCTTGAATTGACGCTTCGCGTGGACGATAGATAGTTGTTGAAGGAGTGGACTGTTCAAGAACGGATTGACCGTCGAGAACTTCAAAATTAGGTTGAGTGGGAGTTGCAGTAAAGACAGATTCGTAAGTCGGCGATTCTGGAATATGGTTGTAAACTTTCCAATTAGTGCCCTCGCTTGCGGTTGAGGTTGTTGAAATGAATGATGGTTTGGTAGAAAGATCGTGGAAGCGGGGTTCTGGTCCGTCTGAAGTTTCCGGCAAAGGAGGAAGAGGATAATCGAACGCTGGACCTTTTCCCTTTTCTGGTGTCTTGGGAACTTTTCGAACACCACCCACAATCGAGAACTCCGAGGACGAACAGCTTATATGATCTGCAGATATTGACTTCCTAGGTGTTGCCTCACTGGGTGCGGCTGTGTATGTGGAGTCGGTATTGGTGCATGAGGTGATAGAATGATCCAAATCTTGTACAGAGGACGATGATGTTTTAGTGGATAAAGACTGTGAGGTACCGTCGTCGTTGGGTAGTGGTTCATCTTGGGGTACGAGGGAAAATGTCTTTCCGTCGCCAACCTTGACAACGAGACGCTTTCTTGACTGGGGTCTGGGCCTCGTTGAGGATCGTGTCGCAGGAGTAGTAATTTGATGCGTGTTATGCGTTGCGGTGGACGTGCCTCTAGGAGTGGCTGGCAGTGGTTGCGTTTTGGGCATCTGGTGAAACTCGGCTGAATCGGGGCTGGAACCTTGCCTACCATAGAAATATTGACCTTTGCCAATAGAATGACCAGGAGAGAGAATATGAGCTGACTGGGTGGGAAGAGGAGATCGTGAATAAATTTTGTCATCATCATCGTCATCATCATTCTTATTATTGAAATCATTCTCATGATAATAATCATTCGCTTGTTCTCCTTCATCATCCTCCAATTGTCTTAAAAGTTGAGGGGGTTCGGGCGGAACCAATCGGACCGCTGCTGAGCGATTCGTCTCTGAATCTGATCTTTTGCGATGGTGAGCGAGGAAACGCAATCAAGCTGAGGGAAACTATGGAAAATCTAGATGGGATGACGGTAGTAAGTTTGCGCGTACCTTGTATGCAAAGGCCTTCTTGAAGGAGAGTTTGACATCCCGAACTAAATTCTTCTAAATCAGACGCATATTGTGTCTCCATGCGCCCAAATCAATTCGGAAATGCCTTCGTAAACGGCTTTCTTTTTCTTGTTTGGTGTTAATAGGTTTGTTCGTATTCTTCTTGTTTCCTTCGTTAGGCCTCCCTTGGAATGGATGCTTGGTCGCAATCGTAACGTTTTTGCTAGTATGGTAATGAGTGCTATGTCTGCGACAGTAGTGAGCTGGTAGTTCGTCCCGTGTTTGAATCGTTTGTGTTTGTTTCCTTCTGAATGAATGTCTAATATATATCTCTCGTACGGAGTTGAGTGTATTGCGCAGCGATTGGTTTCGAAGAGAGTAGAAATAATAGGATTAACTTTATTGCATCGTCGTCGCACGGTATGTATAGTAATGAGTGAGAAATCCAAAGGCGAGAATGGTCCCGGTATTAATGCTAAGTATAACGTATATAGAAAAAGAGTGTGATGGACCAATTGATTGATCCAGGAGCAGAACGGACAGACAAAGATAGATGGAAAAGGGTCGAGAAAGAGACCAAGAGCAAGAGGGGGAAACGAGAGTATATCAGAGGTCTATACCAAATGTACAACTCATCGCGACGGTACATAAAATTTCATATTCGACAGCCATACCTAGGTAGCCAGCTTTTTCACCGCTGACTACGGAGGATAATGTAAGGATTTTGTCTAAACCTTGGAAAGATATGGTAGGTCTCCAATTCCAAGGCCCATGTCTAGAATCTTAGCGTACCGTCAATCCGTAAAATTATACCTTGTGTCCTTGGAGAAGCTCTTCCGACAAGCGATTCCTAGGTATTATCCGTCCATCTAGCTGTTAGTAGTCACCAAGTAGTGGGATTAGATGAGGAAAATAAGATGAACAGATAGACAGCGTGGCAGCCACAAATAGCAGAGTGAAGCCCCAGAGGCCGAATGGGAGAGTTCCACACATCTAATCAGTCAATCATAGACAAATCCTCTGGTCAAAAGAGGATCCCTTGGTCCTCTACTCCGATCAAGATGTTTCCTGAATTAGACATTCGACATTAGACGCAAGTGCAAATCTCAATGCACGCAGGAGGTATGCACTGTGCAGCGAACATGTCAAGACTACTGTCGGTGCCCCCAAATTGAACGAAATCGATTCGACGGGCTGGAAAGGCTCTAATTTAATGCCATGCAAAAGGAACCGTTGACTGCATACCACTGCAGAAATTTGCATAAGCCATGCCGTTCACGGAAAGGTGGCTGATGGCGCGTCTAATGGATGGGGAGATTGTCCAGAAGTATCTGCACGCGACAGGGGGAACGGGTTTCTACTTCGTTTTACCTTGGGAGAGAAGGGCGAGAGTACGTCCGGCGTACACAGTCCAGAGTCCACAGTCCACACGGATACGGGACACATACGATGTACACAGAGGTATCCAAACGTATGATGCATTTGATACAAGAAGTTGTGCAGTCGGACATGAGACAAGATCAATCGAGAAGGCGCACTGCAATTGGACGCGCGCGTGGCTATAGAAAGGGGTAATCGATAACTTTCAATCATCTTTCACTTCTTCCAATAGTTCCAGAGTTTATTCGTTCATCTGAAATCGTTCATGCTTCTCATTAAGCTCGCGCTACTCATCGTCATGCAAAACGGGGTTTTCATGGAAGAAACAAAGCAGCAGATCCAACCTCCAGGAAAACATCTTCTCCATCTCTGACCGGGGTTGGAGCATCGATGATTCTCGATAGTGGATCCGGAAGCTCACCATCTCATTTGAATCATTTCCGTTTCCAAGCAAGGAAGCAAGCAAGCAAGCATTGATGAAGCTTGGACTGAGTCTCGCTTGGCCGTCTAGACAACCTCGAGACACGCAAGAAGGTGGTAAGTAAACAAATGGTATGCATAAGGTTTCCCTCTTAACTTTTTGTGTGGTAGGCTCGACTGTCGAGGAAGGTAAAGTTCTGTCACCAACTGAGTTCGCGTCTGTCAACTGTATGTATGGTGCAATTGCACAATTGATTGATGGATTGATGGATTGATACTCTAGCTTGCTCAAACTCTAATAGATTCCTAAAAATAAACAGCTCAACACGAATTCGGAGAATACGGCTATCATGCTTCGAAGGTCGAACGCGATACAAGAACCTGCGGGACAAAAGCCTCCTCCTCCTCCTCCTCCTCTCTGTAATTTTGATAATCATATAACGCTCTCTCCACGGAAAATACTCCTAGTATGTGAGTCCGGTGTTTTACAGGACTGTCCTTGTTCCTCCTTATTCTGTAGATCGCCGGTACGTTTTTGCCCTCGGAGACTGAACCTTCCAACTCTCACATGTCCCTTGCAACACGTAATTTGTCCATACTACCTGGCAATTATGCTTGCTACTCTGCTACTCTGCTACTCTGCTACTCTGCTACTCTGCTACTCTGCTACTCTGCTACTCTATCGTGCCGCGTGGGTTCTAGAGCCAAGGTTAGGTAAGCTTGTCCCGTCGCCATAAATGTTGGTAATTTTCTCACCAGAACTGCATCATTCCATTGATTGACGATAGATTGCGAACAGTCCTGTCCGACGTGATAATAATGATAGCCCTGGAGGTGGTTACTATCGATAAGATCATTATGGAAGCATGAAACACGAAATTTCCCACACGATCAATGAAAGATTAAATTTGTCTGTAGTAAAAACAATATTTCATATTCATAAGAGATGGTATGAAATAAACTTTGATGAATAAATAGAACAATTGTAAGATCTGACTAAAATGGAACAATGTGAAAGTAAGATTCCCTTGTTAAGTCGTCGCTTCATATTTCATTCATTCAACACATCATGATAGGTAGGTAGTAGGTATTTACGTACCTGGCTATTTAACACCAAATAATAATGTCCATCTGAGGAATACTCTGTACCTAAGAACACTGGTGGAATAAGAATTCAGATCATTAAACTTATTATGCTCTCAGCCCCCTGTCGCTCCATCTACTGATTCCACTCCACAATCCAACATTTCCTCGCATCATCATATATTCTCATCTCTACAACGCCGAGCGAGCCACAAGGCTTTCGAACCACCAACTTGTAACCAACTCACAGACTTCTATTGCATTCGCAAAACTCACATACCTTTCATCTCTCGAGACTAATCGCTGTGTGCAGAATCCTTGCGCCTATTGATCTACTGGAGATCCAGAAGATCGGATGAAGATATTCTGGGTGCTTTAATATACCGGCACATATATACCTGCACCTCCGCATCCATGGCACCCACTGGGATATATAATCGATTAAAGGCACTTTATACGGGTGAAAAGGGTTGGTGTTTCTTACACTTCTTCGCATCCATCTGCAATATCATGCACCCAAATGATCAATCATGGACAACCCAGCTAACCAAAGCTCTATTCCAGAGAAAGAAGTGCCCCCATTTAGTACCACCACTGCGGTTTCTCTGTTGGTATTACACCTCCCTACCTACCATTGCAAGCATCTAGTTCAAGCACTCACAATTACAGGTACTCTATACCCTCATCTACGTAATCCCCTTCTATCTCTCTGCGACTACCCGTCCTTCACCCCAGCTCTCTCGCGATGCACCGACGGTTATCCGCGGACGAATCCGCTCGGTCACTCTCTCTTGCATCGTGGTTTGTATTGGCACATTTGGAATTTTATCCTCGGTGAAGAATGGAGATGCAGTGAAATCCCTCCATTTGATGGGCTATTTTCCCATTGGATTTGTTGAGACGGTCAAATGTGTAGGTTTGACTGCTATACTGTTTGCGGGCCCTTTGTTTGAAGAAGGGATTGCGCAGGGACAATGGCGCGATTGGATTCGTTTGAGGGGATTGGGAGCTCTGAAGGGCTGGATTCCTTATAGGAATATTGTTGCTGTGAGTTATGCTAGCGGTTCTCTTATTGTGGCATATAACTAATGGTTCTTCAAGGGTCCCGTAACAGAAGAGGTACTCTTCAGATCTGCCTCTGTACCCCTCCTCCTCCTCTCCAAGACCTCCAATACAACGATTATATTCCTTACCCCCGTCGTCTTCGGACTTGCTCATGTGCATCACTTTTACGAATACAGAATTACACATCCGCATGGCCCCATGGTTGGAGCTATTCTCCGCTCCCTACTACAATTCTCTTACACGACATTATTTGGAGGCTACGCTACATTTCTGTATCTTCGAACTGGGAGCTTACTGGCGGTGATATGTGTGCATGCCTTTTGCAACTGGATGGGTTTCCCCCGATTTTGGGGAAAGATTAGTAGTTCGGTGGATGGAGAAACTATCATCGGTCCGGATTTGGGAGCTAGCAAGAAGAGTGAAGATGTCATGCAGAATAATGGGGAGCTGAATATTCTCTGGACCATCACATACTATTCTCTCCTGGTGGTGGGTGCGTACTTCTGGTGGAAGTATCTATGGGTATTGTCTGCAAGCGAATTTGCTTTGGTCAAGTTTTAATATAGCTATGAGCTACCCATTTTAATGATATACGATTGTTTCGTTGATTAAACGCATCATGCAAAACTCAATGGTTATGGAGACAGAAGCGGGGGAATTAAAATTTGCATCCGGTATTCCCTGAAATTTGTGATTGAATACTTCTAGGTATAAGCCAGAAGAACGTTTTTCCCAGCATGAACATTGTATATCAAGCGAAATTGGCCCCCGAGCTTTGCTTTCAGATCCCTCATGATTTTCTCTGATTCATATGATCATTCTTATGATCCAACGAAGATCTATCGTCGTGGGGCTTCGGAGATGCGGTTTAGTATTAGGAGGGAACATCCTTTCATGATATCTAGCTTCGATTGAGAAAAAATATGTACGAAGTACTCGCTTTCACTTGCTCAAATGGCATTTTTCACAGCTATTCCTCATCCTCAATCATCCCAGTCATCGTCATCATCTTCCTCTTCCTGCTTCTTGGCTTTCTTATCGAGATACAGTGTTCCGGCCGTGGTTTGACGTTTTATAACGCCTGAGGCTAAGAGTCTTGCTTCCAAATCTTTCGTGGTAAAGGTATCGGGCGTGTATCCCAAGCCCTCGAATCCCACTATTCGGTCGACGGATCGACCGTCTATGAAGACTAGAACACATGGTAGGATTTTGACATTTAGTTTCGTGACGAGGAAGGGTGCGTTTTCGACATCGATCTTGAGGAATCGGGTGTCGAGATGTTTGGGTGCTAGTGTCTATTTTTTTGGATTTGGATTTTTAGTCTGGCGATAGATTTCATGGGAAATGGGGGAAGGAATGGGAGGGAAACGTACGGAAAGGTGAGAATCCATAACACCACAACGGGCGAAGTCATCTTTGGAAAAATGGACCACGGCGTATTTGACGGAGGCGGTGAGGTCCATAAGTGCTTTTTCCTCCTTGATTTCGGTGTAGGAGCCGAAGCCTTGGGTTTTTTGGGATTTGGCTCGCGTGAATTCGCTGTGGAGCTGTTGGAGGCGTTGTTCGCGGAAGGCGTCGACGGCGGGGTCTTCTTCGAGGGAGGCGATGAGCTGGGGAGGGTGTTAGAGAATTGAGGGGGAGTGTTTGGGGAGTGGGGAGAGATGGATGGATGTATATTTGAGATCGTGAGGGCATGTGTGATTTTGTATTTGAGGGCATGGCTGGTAGGTAGATAGATAGATGTCTCGGCATTTGCTGCATGAGATTAAGTAAAAGAAAGCCTTGTCCTCTAGGTACTCAAATCATGTATTGAATTCCTGGCTCAACTTTGAGAGCCAAGTGACAACTTCGTCGATAGATAAGTGGAACGGACAAAATAAAATTAAACACTCACAGCATCTTCGTCGTCGGAATCGGCGTGATCAAGCACCTTTGCGACGAGAGGATCAAGTGTGTTTGACATGATGATCAAGAGACGAAATCAAGAGGCTAGATAAAACGTCGCGTTGGACTGTCTTGTAGATTGGGACACGCTGGTTGCAAACGCTTGTATGCAACGAAGTAGCTTATGTCCAGAAGTGTGACTTCTTGCTAGAAATTGCTCTGTTCACGTAGCTGGAGTGAATCTAATTGTATCTAAATCCACGGGTAGGTACGCAGGTAAGGTCTCGTTTAAGTGACTGGAAGAATCGAAAGGTCCTTGCTTTTACCCCCTGGCTTCGACTTCCTTTTGAATTTCTGAGAGGGAAATCTCGTGAGTGACTACGAAAACGTATTGAGCCTCTTCTCCAGAATTTTCACCTGGTTGGTCCCCTTTTTTGTAGATCACGTACGAACAAAAGGGTGGATTCTTGTCAAGACTGACTGGCGAGTTGATTCGTATTGCTGCTAATAACTATTTTTATCCCCCACACAGAATTTCTTACACCCAATCTTAGCCCCCTGTACTAAAACGATTAAAGATTCGGTCTGGCTGTCCTCTCTACCATAATTTTCTAAACTCCCATATTCAACACATTCTTTCTTTCTTTTCATCTCATTAGGTATTCCTTACTCATACCTGATCGAGGACATTTGAAGTTCATTTGCAGCATCCCCTTTTAATCTTTAGTCTCTTCATTTTCGCCAACTAGACATTATCTCACGGGCATCTATTGACGAAGCTCCGACCGATTACGAATCCCTAAATTCGTACCTCTCTTTTTTGCGCATCTCTACCATCAGAACCACGATAAGAAATTACATTTCCTTCACTGAGAACAATCGCAGTCATGGATGACAAGAAGAACGAAGATCTCGAGATGCGCAATTTCAATGGGCGTTCATCTCCATCTCAACGCGATCCTTTTCTGGCCAAGCCAGGGGCAGCAGCCAAAAGAGGAAATTCTGCCTTTGACCTCTCCAATGTTACGAATAGTCCAGGAATTTCCATTCTTGCCTACTGTTTGGCATCGATTTCTATGACCGTGACCAACAAGTACTGCGTCTCGGGTTCAAACTGGAATTTGAACTTCTTCTATCTCGCTATTCAGGTATGTGTTGAATGCCATTGTTTTGCTAGGTTTTGACTAACGCCAGCAGTCTGTTGTATGTATCATTGCGATTATCATCTGCAAGCAAGCGGGATTGATCACAAATCTTGCACCATTCGACACCAAGAAGGCGAAGACATGTAAGTATCTGTATTCCAGTCAGAGCGAATTTGGTAGCTAATATAGATTAGGGTTTCCTATCTCACTTCTTCTCGTCGGCATGATCTACACCAGTACCAAAGCCCTTCAATTCCTTTCGGTTCCTGTTTACACAATCTTCAAGAACTTGACAATCATTGTGATCGCATATGGTGAGGTTTTGTGGTTTGGAGGAAGCGTCACTCCTTCAGCTCTCTTCTCATTCGGTCTTATGGTTCTCAGTTCCGTCGTTGCTGCTTGGGCTGATATCCAACACGCTTTGTACGGAGGTGGTGCTGCACAATCCGCAGAGGCTGCTGCTGCTCTCTCCACATTGAATGCTGGATATGCGTGGATGGGTATGAACGTTTTCTGCACTGCAGCATACGTTTTGTCTATGCGTAAGGTTATCAAGAAGATGAACTTCAAGGATTGGGACAGTAAGTTTTTCCATGCAATTGCAACTTTCTCTTCAATTCTAATTTTGCTCTAGCTATGTTCTACAACAATCTCCTCACTATCCCTGTCCTCTTCGTTTGCTCGTTCATTTTCGAAAACTGGTCATCCGAGAACCTTACCAAGAACTTCCCACTTGAGACCCGAAACAACCTCATTCTCGGCATGATCTACTCTGGTCTTGCTACTATCTTCATCTCATACTGCTCTGCTTGGTGTATCCGTGTCACTTCCTCCACAACCTACTCGATGGTTGGTGCTCTCAACAAGTTGCCAATCGCTGTCAGTGGTCTCGTTTTCTTCGCAGCCCCTGTTACATTCGGAAGTGTATCTGCCATCTTCATTGGTTTCGTCAGTGGTATCGTATATGCATGGGCAAAGGTTAGACAAAACCAATCAAAGGGAAATATTCTTCCCACAACACAACCAGTTATGAGCGCCAGCTCCCAAAGCAATCGCGATGCTGCAAAGGCATAAATATGTGCTGGCACTCTTAATCCAATGGGTTAGCAATACAACCCATCAATAGCACTTCGCTTTGAGTGCTTTAATCTAGAATATGAAGCACGATCTAGAAAATGACTGACGGCCTCGACAAGACGGCTCTCTGTGGCCAGTCTTCACATCTGAATCGAGGAAAATAGGGGCAGAGCTTGGAGATATATATTTGTATTATACACTTTTTATTGTTTGACGTACGTTAGATGGAAAGAATTTCCAGAGATTCTTGACAAGCCGGTCTTCTTTTTACACACCTTTCAACCTTATGCATAACCTCTAGGGTCTGAGATTTTCTGAGTCATGGCGTATGTATGGGACATGATGCGTTCATGAGCAATGGATAATAGAAACTCGTAGTGTTTTAGGAAGCTCAAAAGTATGTTATTATACTTGAGTTATGTGTGTGACAGTGATATGGCTTTTCTGGATTGTATAAAGGTATCAAATGGAATTATGGTGATAAGTTGTATTCTTCAGCAACTTATGGCAGGATTGACGAAATCTAATCTGCTGGCGTACAAGCAATCATTTACTCGCAAACAAATCGAAAATACAGCTACTGCTGATGTCTACTATTAATCGCTCAAGATCTTTTATGGTTTTTTGTTTGGACTTTTTTTTGGTAGTATCAATTGATAGGGCTGAATGACGTCGCTTCCGAAATGGAGAAAATCAAATACAAACACATCCCGCATTTGAGCTACGGCAGTATTTGAAGCTAGCTATCTCATATGTCACAGGAGTACAAGTAGATAGCAAAGCTTCTTATTATAATATGACAATCATTGTAGATTCATGATTCTTTCTTTATCTTGTCTTCTATTCCACATCTTATTCGCATGAAGTTTGCACTTCAATCGCATAACTAAGATGACAATCCCGGCCCCCATTCCAGACAAGGCTGAATCCTCGTTCGTTCTTCTTCCCTTGTTACTCTTTTAAGGATGTCAATTGGAATGAATTCACACTAATACACATTCGCAGACTCTCATTTACCCAAGGACTACTATTAGGCCAACTCTCAATCGTCATTCTCATCGGAGCTTTCATCAAATTCTTCATCTTTGGCGATCCTCCCTCTCCAGATGTATCTGCTGCTCTCCGGGCCACAGAGCGTCGTTCCCGAACCCTCGCACACAAAAGATCTCTCCTCACTCTCCGCAGCTCAACACCACGCCATGCTTCACAACCTCTCAATCGCAAACGCTCTAGCGTTCTGAGGAACCCGGCGCCGTTGACTACCAATGCTATACTGAGTAAAACATACTACAATGTGGATAGTCATCAACCGGAAAGTCTGGATTGGTTCAACGTATTGATCGCACAGACGATTGCACAATTTCGCGCGGATGCTCAGCATGACGATGCCATTCTTACTAGTCTGACGAAAGCGTTGAATGGAGGGAATCGGCCTGATTTCCTAGATGAGATCAAAGTCACGGAGTTGAGTCTGGGAGAGGATTTCCCGATTTTCAGTAATTGTAGGGTCATTCCGGTGGATGAGGATGGGATGACGTTGGGAAGGGAAGGAGGGGCTGCGGGGAGAGAGCATGGAAGATTGCAGGCTAGGATGGATGTGGATTTGAGTGATTTTATCACGTTGGCGGTGGAAACGAAGTTGCTGCTGAATTATCCGAAACCGCTGGTTGCGGTGTTGCCGGTGGCGTTGGCGGTTTCGGTCGTGAGGTTTAGTGGGACTTTGTCTATCTCTTTTGTGCCGGGGAGTCCGTTGAATGGGAGTCCTACGACGCTGGCGTTCTGTTTCTTGGACGATTATAGACTGGATCTTTCGATACGTAGTTTGGTCGGGAGTAGATCGCGATTGCAGGATGTGCCGAAAATTGCGCAGTTGATTGAGGCGAGGTTACATACTTGGTTTGATGAACGCTGTGTAGAGCCGCGGTTTCAGCAAATTGAACTTCCCAGCTTATGGCCGAGGAAGAAGAATACGAGGGGTGGAGAGGATTTGGATACGGGGTCTGATGCGGGGGGTATTGGGAGGGCGAGGAGTAGAGATGTAGAGAGGGATTTGAGGGAGGAGGCTAGGAAGGAGGTTGAGGCTGAAACAGGGGTTCGAGTGGGGAGAAGTAGGTTGGGGGTGAGTTTGGATGTGCCGGATGAGGGGAGTGAAGATGGATTGAGGTTTAGACGGAAAAGTAGGGGGAGAGATGAATATGCTATGCCGGGGAGTATGCCGGGTTTGAGTATGACGTAGGGATAGGATTGTGTATTTATTGAATGCAATGAATACTTTCTTGATGATGTGATGTTATTGATAATCTACTCTACATTTCTCGGGAAACATAAACGTAAGTGACCTCTTGAACCATACAGTTTTGCGTCCACTTATCCGTACTTTGGCTTATGCAACTTACAGCCTTACGAAATAGAAAAGGCAGTAGAAGTCGATGTGTATAAATATTTCCATGTTTGCACAAATCAAGATTTCGCATTCTTGAAAAGGCCCATTTGTTTCAGTAAATGTAAAGGAGTACAGCATTTATCAAGGAGTCCAATATCAGGACATCGAGTCCACGATGCGAGTTTGAGATTGAAGGGTAGAGAGGTATGATGTGAATGATGAGTGATTTACCACAAGCTCATTGAAAGAAACATTCTCCTACAACGATTCAAAAGATAGAATGGAAAATGGGATAGTAGATCTGCTGATGCGTGGATTGAACGACGTTATTCAGTCTCTATCTAGACTCTCGCGGCTCAGTAAAAATTAAAGAGAGTTGGAAATTGAAGTTGCGTCTGATTCGAATCCCGGTTTTGATAATGCGATGGGATTTGATATTTATATGGAGAAGGGAACGAGGAACTTGAGATTTGAATACGCGGAGTGCCAGACTTGTGTATTGGGAGAAATGGGTTGTTGAGTTGATAGGGTTTGAATTATAGGGAGTGTGGGATAGATTCTACGTTTTGCTGAGGATGATGTTTGATATTTAGACTTTGGGGAATATCTATATTTAGATAGGATCGTGGCATATTCATTTGGTTGCTGATAGGATTGAGGAGTTTTCCTTTGATGAGCCAGCTTTTTGGATAGATCTTGAATGTAAAGTAGAACGTCTCGTGAAGATTTGTATCTATCTTGGCTTTTTCGGCATATGCGAGAGACTTTGTCCTCATTTAACTAACTCACATCTGCCTCTGAAACTGCCACTAATCCTGCGGTTTTCCTCCCTGGCCTAGGACAGTCGATATGTTTTGGTTCGATATCTGTTCCGTAGCTTGACTTCACTACTTCGTGAGCACTCTGTCTTGCTTACCGTAAGATTGCCTCATGATACTTATGTGTAGAAATTTCTGGTTTACTGGCCCTTTAGGCTTGGCGCAGCATGGTTATTTCCAGGATGCAATTGCCCAAAATGTTCAAATCCATCGCCAGGATGTCGAATCACTCGTGCCACACAGCATACTTCTCGATGACAGCACATCCATACTGGCTGAGACGCTGATATGTGTACAGGCCGGAGATCGAACTGCCCATTTTTCTCCTCGCTAACCGAATCGCTCGGGCTTCCGCGCCCTGTCTCTGAATCTCCATCCTCAGATTCAGAGAATCGGGTTTGGGGAGATCTTCTCTCCCGCTCCCTACAATTCGCACATCCGACTCCACACCAAAAACGTCTCTCCACTCCAACTACAACCGCTAAAGTCTACAACGGCATAGCCCCTATCGATCCCAATCCCGCGGGCTTCATCGTCTTCTGACATTTCGATGTTGTGGCGTAAGCGGAGACGGAGGCAGATATACGCATACCTAGGTAGGTAGCGTTTGGAAAGGGGTGGCGAGTTTCTAGATTTTGCAGATTAAAGAGTGTGGGGGATTGTGATTGTGATATCGGATGGAAATCTTCAAATATGTCCGTTTCGTGTATACAGACAGAGCTAATGTTCAAAGATGTATAAATCGGCTTTTGTTGAGAGTCCGATATACGCATACTAGATGATTAGTGAGCTAGCAGTATTATATCAGTAGGTATCTACGATATACGAAATACGAAATACGATATTCTTTGTCCCACCAAACCAGTTCTTATTGTGCATACACGTGTGGATGCATTAATTTCCCCTTTCACTCCCAGCTCTACTTTTGACCATTAGTGAATTTTATTAATTAATTTCTATTTATTTATTCAACCAAAAACATCTTTCTTGATAAATTTGGAAAGTATTCTGGTCCTGTCCTGTCCTGTCCTGTCCTGTCCTTTTTATATCCTATGACCAACTCAATATTACCTATTCACCATACCAACACTCCTTCACCAGATGCCGTAGCTGATTTTGGAAATTCCTCGATTCTTACTCTCCTAGAGTATTCTACAATTTCTCTAATCGACCCCTCCGTTATCTCGAGACCCTTACCTACGACCCCTTATCGAACAACTTTTATCACAACCCTCACTCCTTATAACTACGATACAATCGAAAAACTGAAGCCCTTGGGGAAAAGCTTGTAATATCCTCGATTCTCAACCCAACCTTACCATGAGGCGTGGTACTCTTCTATTCCTGGTCATCAATTTCATAGTAATTGGTTTCCTTGTAAATGCCTTCAGCACCCTCATATCACTGCTCTTCATAGATGGAGCTGCAGATGCTATTCACCGCTCCGAAATACCTGCGCCAGGTTCCGAATTGATCGAGAATCGCACACAGCTTATTCCGAAGATCATTCATCAGACATATATCAATGAGTCGATTCCTGAGCGATGGAAGGCGGGTCAACAATCGTGTATTGAATTGCATGATGATTATGAATACAAGGTATGTTTACTTTAGTCGACGGGGAAAAGAGAACGGGAATGATATGCTAATTTATTACAGTTATGGACAGATGAAGCCTCAAGAGCTTTCATTGCAACGGAATATCCTTGGTTCCTCGATACATTCGACAGCTACCCCTTCCCAATCCAACGTGCAGATTCTATCCGCTATTTCGTATTAGCACATTACGGAGGCATATACATCGATCTTGACGACGGCTGTAAACGACGTCTCGATCCCCTCCTCAGCTATCCCGCCTGGTTGCGCAGAACAATTCCCACCGGAATCAGTAATGACGCCATGGGATCCGTCCCTCAACACCCCTTCTTCCTCCGCGTCATCGAATCTCTCCAAGCATATAACAGAAACTGGGGCATGCCATATATCACCGTCATGTACAGCACCGGCCCGCTCTTCCTCTCAGTCCTCTGGATCGAATACATGCGAACTGTTACCGACGAAGCAGGCCGCGTGCGTAATCTCATGCCAGATGAATACAACAAACACGCATGGAGTTTCTTCAACATCGTCAAAGGCAATAGCTGGCATGGAAAAGATGCACAGACGATTTTCTGGATGGGCAAACATTGGTTCTTGCTCACGGTCGCCGGTTTTGCGATCGCGGGAGTTGTAGGCGGATTTCTGTGGTTGGCGTGGAATATGTGGGTGGTGCGATCGGGTAAATCGTCGAGGAGGGGAATGGCTCTCTGGAGAAGAGTCAGCGGCAAGGAAAGATATGAATTATTGGATCGTTCGGTGTGATTACATACATTTATTGGGATTCGGATGGGACTATCAGGGTATATGTTAAGATGATATGATATTTGTAATTATGGGATAGGGCTTTCTGGGATAGACAAACGAGAAAGAGGTAGATTGTATAGGGATATTAATGGATGAAACGAATTAACGGAGAACATTTTTACACACAAATCGTGCATCTGGACTTTGTTGAATGAATACTATCATCAGATGTTGTAGGCGGTTAGGTCTAAGAATCTGGCAGCTAGGTGATATCAGTGTTGGTCGATATGAGGCGAGCTAAAAATGGAGGCAATCTTCACCGAGAGGAAGCTCAAGGAGGGTGAATCGAAGTCGAAGCTCACCGGGGTGCGTGCCCGGGTTTCGGCATTGTAATTAGATATATAAAGCTCAAGTGAAGACTCTCAAGTGAGAGATCTAGATGGGATGTTGGCAGTGGAGTATCCGAATAGGTCTTCGTTTGATGTAAGGACGAGGTGTGCTCTTAAATGTATACTGCGCGCTCATTTGAGGGAATTGAGGGAGCTCAGCGGATGCAATGTCGGAAGTTTTGTATGCGTGGGCTCGTTGGGGTTAGGATGAAGGGTTATGGGTGAATTTGTTGAATTAGCTAAATAAATTTGTAGTGGTTTATGGGGAGCATTTCGTGGATGGTTAATTGATGGAAATGCAGATTTGATTTTTGTGTTTCTATATCTATTTTCCTGGTGGTATATTCTCTGCCACTCTTCTTTATGTTCAGAAAATATGCTATCTTTCGAACGAATTCTCAACACTGTATACAAAGACCGAAGCACAGTAAACTGTCACCTACCCCATATACAACTCTAACTCTCTATGAAAAATGAAACCACTTCTTCCATTTCCACACCAATCCCCAACCCCCAAACACAGACGACAACCCCGTGAAAATGATCAACGGCCCATAACTCGTCCCATACCCAAAATGTCCCAAGCCTGCGCCTGCACTTCCCGCTTTCAACAACGGCACGCCCGCTAACCCTCCACTCACATAACCGATTCCCCTCGCCCCGTTCAAAAGCCCATAGAGCACACCGGTATCAATCGGTTCATTCCTCTCCGCGGCTTCGCGCTCCATTTCCTTCAGAATCCCGCCCCATGTCGCGCTGTACCCGCCGGCGAAAAAACCAAAAGTCAGAGAGAAGAGAACTAGTAATGCCATGCTTCCTTGGGACGTCAAACCCCAGAAGAGGAATGCGGAGAGCGCGGATGCGAGCGCGGAGATGGATGTTACGGTTGTGGCGGAGAGGGGGAATCGTTTATTATCGCTTAGATATCCGAAGAAAAAGGAGGATAGCACGCCGGGGATGTTGAAGAGAGTAAGGAGGAGAGTCGCGGTGGTTTGCGAAAGGAGCGTTACGTCGTGAGCGTAGGTGTTTAGATATGTTTGCGGGATTCCGTAGCCGCTACTCTGGAGAATGATGGCGATGGTGTAGATCCAGAACGTTCGATGATGGAGGAATTCCCAGGGGATTTTTCGGGTTCGTTGATGCGGGGAGGACACATTGGAGGGGTGGGTGGGAATTAGATAGATTGCGGGAATACTGGTTCCGATGAGAAGAGCAGCCCAGATGCGTAGCGTAGTGCGAAATCCATAGTTGTCGAGTAATACGCGCAGGAGAAATGGACATGCGGAACCGACGATGTTTTTGCAGGATAGGACGATGCCATATGCAACGGCGCGGTTGTGGGTGGAATACCATTCTCCGAGGGATAAAGTGGTTGGACTGTATATCAGAGCGCAGCCGAATGAAGAGAGGATGCCTTGGGTGACTACTAGATGCCAGACGTGTGTACTCCATGCGGAAAGCACGAAGCTGAGACAGGCGAGGAGCGCGCCGGCTAGAGCGGCGGTCTGTCGATAGCGGGCCCAGCGCTGGGTGAAGAGTAGGAAAAGAAAAGGCATGGAGAGGTACATGACGCCGTTGGAGGTGGTGCCGATGATACCGGTTATGGCGAGGTTTCCTTGGAGTGTCCAGTTTGTATAGTAGTATTCTTGGAGGACTCCGTAGTTCATAGCGAAGCCTGGGAGTGTTAGGAACTGGAGTTGAGGATTGAGGGAGATGGAGATGGGGACTTGCCCCATATAGGTAATTGTAAGATTGCGGAACCGATGAGGACGGATGCGCGTTTGCGGTTTGATTCTACTTGTCTGATGTCGATATCGGAGTGCGTGGTATCGAGAGCAAATGATTCTCGATCATGTGTAATGTCTTCTTGTGAGGTAGCTATACCTCGAGATGCAATTGCACCCTGAGAATTATCATCACGCTCCATCTTTAGTAGAAGCGGTATCTATTGAATTTCCTGTATGTAGGTCTTTCGTATAATCATGATATCTCTACTTCATGTTTGAATAGTGCTGCCGTCCGATAAGCGGGGTACATGATGTGCATGTCACGGGATTACTGTTGAGATCCTTGACTTCTAACGTCACCGAGTATGTCGAGAAATTAACAGCAGAATCGATGTTGTGATCATTGCCCACTAATTCAAATATCAGTCTTGGAGCCAGAAGATCATTTCCACATCTGAATGTTCGATAATTTGCGGCCGGTCCGACCGTCGATTTGCTAGAGATTCAATCTCATGAATGTGTTACTTAGGTACTTTGAGTTTTCACTATCCAGAAATCTCATACGTTTCGATAACCGAGAGCATTAAAAGTTTTGTTGCATATCTCATATTCGACTTGAATTTGCTTGAACAAATTCAAGTGCAGTTTCGATTGTACGAATCGAAGAAGAAGTAGTTCAGTAGCTCCCTACAAATCTGAGCTTGAAGTTCGCTTCGAGTTCTCTGAGTGAGAATCTCACGATAACTCAAAGACCAAACCCGGAGCCTATACTCTCAATAGCGAGATGACTCTAAGAATATCTTACATATATATTTGTCGACGTCTTCTTCCTCGTCAACATTGCCATTCTTGTCATGCTTTTTATCCTTTTCACCTTCATTTTCTTCCTTCGGATAATTCATCCTTTTCAATCCCAACCCTCTTTCCTCCGACGCGTATCCCTCTCTCAGAACTCCCCACGCTAGAGCTAGGTTCTTTAGCCTCGCATCTACGACACATCCCCTATTTTCAAAGACTTCAAATGCTCTCTCCATTCCTAATATGTATCCCTCGTGAACAGCCGCTTCTTTCATTTGATCTTCTTTCACTTCTTTTTGCTTATATATTGGATACCCTTGTTGCCTAGTGTTAAATCTGACCCGAAAACTTTGGCCTCCGCAGAAAATCCTAGTCCAGCATAAAACCTCAATAGGACAAAGACCAAAATTGTTTTGAGCATAAGGATCCGCGCCTGCAGATAGGAGGGCCTCTATGGCGTAGATTTCGCATGCAGCACATGCGTAATGAAGAGGTGTATCACCGTGTAGATCACGAGTGTTGGCTAAAGGTACTGGAGTACGATCTAACACTTTTTGTAGGAGTGACAGGCATTCGAGGTTAGAAACTACAGGGGTGTCTCCATCGTCGCTATCATCTGTAACAAATGTACTCCACGTGTGAACACTTTGATCAGGAGTAGGAAAGGGAATGATGGATAAAAGATGAAGAAGACTGATACTGGAGCCCCCATCAATCAGTAAATCTTCCAACGAGAGTATTCCATCGTATTTCGCAAGGAACGTGTCAATAAGAGCAGCAATGTAATGAGGTTTGTAGTAGCCGTCTTGGATATATTGAGCAACCGCTTCTCCCAGAATTGTAAGTTGGTCTGTGATTAGTCGAGGGCAATCTTTTACTTGGCCGAAATATCCTCTGATGCCAGTAGATAGAAGTTCTAGCTGATCAGTCACTGGAATCTTCTTGTCTGCACCCATTTTCAAGAGCCATTTGACACCGTAGAGATTTCTATTCCTGACTGCCATGTGGAGTGCTGTAAGAGAACTTGTCATTTCTTTGGCATCAACTTCAATCGCCGGCTTGCAATTTGACAATAACTCTAGTGTTCGATGTAACGTTTCTTCGTCTCTTGGTCTCATCATCAATAAATGATAACAAGTCAACTGCCTTTCATCCGTTCGGATATGTGCTTCTGCTCCCTCAGAGAGTAAAAGTTCAACCATCTCAATATGTCCATATAAAACAGCAGTATGAAGACAAGTAAGCCCTCTATTTTGGCTCTGAACATTACTTTCAAAATTCCCAAGGAAATATCGAACAATATCAACATGGCCAAATCTCACAGCCTCATACAATGCACCATCATCACTTCCAGGCTGCAATCGTAAACAAACCGAGAGAGCCTTTCTAATCTTCTCCCAGCATTCAAATCCTCGGCGTAATCTTCGTTGGGGCCCGTCATACTCGCAGATCAAAAGACCCAAAGGCGTCTGCGAGAAATCTGATGATATTCCTGGAACCCTAGCTCTAGCAAAGAACATCTCCAAGATCTCTAGATTTGTGCAAGGCGTTTCTAGCAATAAACTACCTTCTACTCTTTTCACGCCTTCGCCTATTTCCGCTATTGACGGCATAAGAAACGTTTCACGCGCGAACTCTGCACCAAGCGCCAAAAGTGTTCTGACAAGCTGCGGCTTTTTATAAATTATCGCCCAACGAAGTGGCGTAACTGAATCTCCAGGAGTCCATGCCTCCAAAAAATTGCAATGCGGTAAGTTTTGCAAGAGACATTTATAATTAATGTCCGCACCATTTTTGATCAACAACTCCGCTAGTTTCGTGGCATCGCCGGACTCATCAATATATACGAGATAATGTAGAGGACTAGGAGGCGCAAATCCAGGACGTTCAACTGTTGACCACAGAAAGGCCGGCTGGCAACTTGCCCCATTTTCAATGAGAAGTTCGGCAATATTGCCATGACCGCGATATAGTGCACAGAGTAAAGGTGTGGCGATAACTGTTTCACGGCTGATAGCATCTATATCAAAGCCATAGTTGAGAAGTGCAACAACAGCAGAATGGAAACCAAACAGAGCAGCAATGTGGAGGAGGGAGGCGAAAGCTCGGGGACCAAGGTCGTAGTCTGGATATACCACAGGATCATTCCTGAAGAAATATATAGAATCTCGAAATTCTTTTTTGGCGTGCCTATTCTTTCTTTCGCCTCCCTCGTGTTCAGCGCCGTCCGAGTTGTAACGTCTACGAGTTTCATTTACTTGCTGAATCAAGAGCGTTGTATCCTCCATATTATAATGCGGCGCTATGTCGTCATTGTAGCTCAACGTCTGCCTTCCTTTTGGACAATACATTAGTTTTCTTTGCTCCCGAATTACTCTGAAAATACTTCGATCTTTATACCAGAAGTCGAGAAAGTATGGATCCGCCTGCTTCTGCGATTCATCAATGAACCATTCTACTGGAAGCTCATCCTTGGTAGTTTTCTCAAAGTTATACACTTTGAGTAGACATAAATAAATATTTCTTGCTCGCGAGGATCCTAATTCGGCAGCATATCGGATTGATTCTAATCCCTTTTGAATATTTTTTGTGATGCCTAGCCCCAATAGATGAAAAATACCAACTTCGAATGCTCTCTCAGCATTGATTTCCTTATACTTAGGATCCTTTCTTTCTTTTTCATACTCAATGAGCTGCTTTTCTCTTGCTTCTGGTGTCATAAAATCATGATATATAGGCGTAGCAGGGCATGCGTGCGTATGCATGTTTTTCATGGTCGACTACAACATCTCTGGGGGCAGATTGGCGTAGTGAAATATGTTTGGAAGTATCTGGAAATTATATCAGTTGAATACGTCGGGTATCGGCTCAGGTAGATAGGTCTTCAGAGCCACCATGCTACGCCCGTATAACTAACCTCATATCTCTTTTCTCTCAAATCTTCGTGCCTGGGGTTACACTCGCAGCCATTAGATGGCCCCTTAATCCAGTGTTTATTGACATAATCAACAACCACCATCTCATGAAACTTCACATCGTGTTGGTAATCTTGCGATTGGAGGCAATCACATTCAATCATGACTGGGCTCCATGACTTTGAAGTGTTAGAAACGTTTGAGGGATAAATTACAAGTTGAAGAATAAGAAGACTTACATTAAAAGTCCAATCGCTTCTCCAGCACTTTTCGACCAAATCTGAAGGCAAACTATGAGAGTCTAGAGCACTGGTTCTATCTAGATACAAGTCCGAATAGAAATTATCAGGATCTAAATAACCATGCTTAGTCCTATAGTGAGGAATGGCCAACTTGGAGTTTTGAGTTGAGTAATAGCTCGAGGAATGAGGTAAATTTCGATATCCTCCAATATTCCAAGATTCCTCAAGAAGCATCGAGAACTTCGGCCAATATTTGTCAGGAAGGTGAACAGAACCACCGTCGTCATCCTTACATTCACTAGAGTTTTCCCTTGACCCGAGGCTGGCAGGCAATATTTTGAAAATTTCGGCTTCGATTACACGAATTATTTTTTGCAAGGACTTTTGATTCTGATTCTCATCCAAAATACCACTTTCATCCCGTAATTCGCAGACGTAAACATTATGGTTGCCACATTGCTTTAATAAATTTGGACGACTCGGGACAATTTCTGTTGGCTTGTTGTACAAAGAGAAATCTTGACCTCCGACGGGTATGTTTGGATCTAGAGAGGCAGGACTGTAGCTTGCACTGTTTTCTGACTGACGATCATTCTTTAAGTGCTGATCACAAAGTTGACAACTTGAGAAAACTCGATATGAGACTTTCTTGACGTCTTCAGATGTAGTTGACAAGTTTCTGATTGTAATTCGAAGCCCAGATAATCTAGCACCATCTGGATACTGGTATTTGGTGAATTTTGAGTCAAGACTGTCACTGTGTTTATCAGGAAATTCAAAACTTATGAATAATTCGTTCCCTTGCACAAAGTTGGCTTCGATTATTTTAAAATACTGCCACTTCCCTGTACTCTGGATAATGCTGGACCCAAGAATTGATATTGACTTTGAAGTTTCACCAATTGTGAGTCTTCTCGGCTCTTTGACTCCCGTTTTGTCCTCGAGTTGTCCGCAAGTATTACCATTCTTTCGGCGCTCCTGTCTCTTTAGCCTGCCTCGATCAAAGGAAATCCGGTTAGTAAGCAAATCCAGGACGTCAACTTTCGAAACTGATAATTGAGAGCCTTCGGGAAAACTAGAGGAAGGTTGAATTGGACTTCTGTCTGGAATCTGGCTCAGAAACTGTCGTAATTTACTTTTCCGCTTCCTTCCTCGCACACCCTCAGGGTGTTCAAGAAATGCAGGCTTTGATGAGTAATTCGGATTACCCAATATATCCACCTTCGTCTCAGTATTTTTTGGTAATTCAGTAGACCAGCTTGCTTGAAATAACTTCAAGTACTTTTCTCCCAATATCCTTTGAATTGGGACCTCTTTCTCCTCACGATTTACCGTATTTCTTCTCCGTCTCCTTGTGTCGGCACAAATCTGTGATGCATCAAAATTCTCACCAAAGAAGAAAGCAAGCCGAATCTCCCACTTGTCAGGCTTCATCTCAAAATTATACTGTCTTGCTGTTGGAATCCAGTCCATTGTTGAAGATTGTCGCTCGGAGGAATATAGGATGTTGTATTTTTGGCTCATGAGTTTCTGAATTTGACTTCGAGAAAATCGTTGAAACTGATCAAACGCGCTTTGATCCGAATTGTATATATTGTTGTGAACAGTGATAGTGTTTTGATCCACTATTACTGTATCAGAGTAAAAGATTTCCAACGTGCAGCCATTCCTAACAATTTGAATTGGAGTATGCCATATTTTTCTTCCAACAGGCCGAATCATACAATAATCTCGATTCACCACTTTGAGTCTGGTCGAATCTGCAATCAAGTGATTTTTATGCCCCGACCAAAGTTGGCTGTCAAGAGAATACCTTTCATCATCGAAATAATTGCTAAGCCATCGAAATGTGGCATCCGGATCACTATGTGCCGGCTGTCCAGATCCGTCAACCATACCAACTAGAATAATACTTCAAAAGATTATGCTGTTGTCTGATGGGAAAAAGAGGTATCCGTAGAGATATAGATGTTGCGATCAATGTCTCGGCTATTATGAGCGGAGAAGTAAGCAGCCACCCGGCGTACAAAGTTTTGTATAGCCACAAATCAGCTCAGCCTTCATCAGGCTGCCACAAAAGCCCATTTCATCCCCGCAAAGCGTCCTCAAGATGAAATATTCTTCAATAAATGAGTCCTTACATACATCGCATTGCTCAATCAATTAGCCATGGAAGTTGCAGGCTTTGCCATAGGTGCTGCATCTGTCGCATCGATATTTCAGACGTGCGTCCACGGTTATCGAACCCTGGACACAGCTATGAAATTGGGGAACACAATCGTAACTTTGAATATACAGTTTCGTATCGAGGGGATTCGTTTGTTAATGTGGGGGAGATATTGGGGATTGGTTGAAGAGATTGAGATTGTCGAGGAGGGAGCTCACAAAATCCCAACTGATAGTATGAAAGATAATGACATCACATTACTGGATACTGTAGATGAAGATCACGAGATCCCAGGCTTGAAATCTTTGACTGTTGAGATATTGGGAAGGATTCATGAGGCTCTTGATGAATGGAAAAGAATCGGGCAGAAATACGGGAAGATGGAGGAGAATCAAGGAGCTGCAAGTGCTACTGAATTTATGGTCCCAGAACCTCGAATTTCTGCTCAACGGCTGCTAGCGAAAATAAGCGCGAAGCATTCTGCCAAAGAGAAAGAGGTATCCTTGTCGAACAGTGTCTACTCAAAGTTGCGATGGGCACTCAAAGACAAGACTGGCTTGGAGGAATTACTATCTAGGCTTACCAACCTCAATGATAGTCTCCAGAAACTGCTTCCCAGGCGAGAGAATAATAGTCTAATGAGAGGTTTAACCGGTGAGATAGTCGGCGCTATTGAGGAGAGTAAGTTGGAGCACGGTCCTGACTCCACTCTCATGGAGGATGAAATAGTGCATCTTATAGACCATAACGATACAAAAACTGCGGAGATTATTCTACTTCGACATGAAAACAAGAGTCAGGTATCCGAGTTACTTAGAGATGATAAAAGAAACAAGGTTCGAGACTCTGAAGGCCACACATCTCCATCGCCATTCGCTCAGTCATCCACTTGGGCCAAAAGTGGGCAAGAAAGCATGCAAATCCCAACAAGTGATTTTGCAAATTTTTCGGAGCCAAAACTACAATATTATCATGCAAACAAAAGTTTACACGTTCCTCTGCCTCGAACGATGGCCGTGTACGCTCCACTGTCAAAGGACGACTCGGATATTCTCGCACAACAGTTTGTGGAGGGCTCTACCAATGAGCAGTTCAAACAAGTATCGACTACCTCACTGAAAGCAGGTTCTGCTCAAACTGTTCTCATAGAATGGCGCCTCGCTGCAGCAGAAACGCATCATTCTGAATTGAGCCCAGAAGATTTACTTCTTCGTCGTCATCATATTGCGCATCTGCTTCATCGAACGTTTGACACAGATGCCGACTTTCGGATACTAGATTGTATAGGGTATACTACGACAACTGGCCATACTCCAGAAGGAGGGTCCCATGAGCTCGTGGGTTTTGTGTATCGTATACCGGAATTCGCCTCGACTGTATCGCTTCCGGTTACGCTTAAAGACCTACTGAGTGAGGCCTACGTATCCGAGAACCCCAAGGTTCCATCTCTTAATCAACGGTTTAAATTGTCGCAAAGCTTAGCAACCGCACTGTATCAACTTCAATGTGCTGGTTGGGTCCATAGGAAGATATCTAGCTACAATATAATTTTCTTTCGCGATCAGGGAACCGGCGAAGTTGACCTTTCCCACCCGTTTCTCGTAGGTTGGCAGTACTCACGTCCAGATGACGAGAGATATAGTTCTCCATCCGAAGGTAGTCAAATAGGTATTGCAGATTTGGACGTAAGTCAAGCTTCACAATCGAGGAAACAATAACCAACTTTTCCAGATGTATGTCCACATAGCTCGCATAATCCACAAACGCTCGCAGTCGCACTTCCCCCGCTTCCGTCCTAGTTTCGACATCTACAGTTTGGGTATTGTTCTTCTCGAACTCAGTTTCTGGGAACCGATCATGGCCCTTGCCACCCCCTCCGAACGTGTTGCCATGACTCGTTGGGAAGTCTTCGCCCATAAACCTCGTGGCAACAAACTTGGCCCAGCATGCTCATGGTGGAAAACAATATGGGAAGTTGCCAAGAAAGAACTAGCCCCAGAAATGGGCGATGCATATAGAGATGCGGTCTTGTTTTGCTTGAGGGGGAATGATCATGAGAGAGATATTTGGACAGGTGCGGAATCAAACGGGAGTAACTTCCGTGAGATGGTAGAGAAGAGGTATCCCAATCGAGAATTTAGTGAAGTGGGCATCGAAAAAGAATTCTATTGGAAGGTTGTGAAGACTCTAGAGGTCGTCAGAATATAGTTGAAATGGCGTTTCGCTACACTGGCTACTATGAGCAAAGGTAATAGTGGGCAACAAAAATAGCTGTTTGGTTCCTTGGAGCTATCCGTTTCTGAGCCTCTCTGTAACCACCCAGGGGCTTTTTCTGATGTGGTGTCTGCACTAATTTGCTGCCTGAGTGCCCGCCCAATATAACGCCATTGAACAACACTTCGCTTCTAAGTTAATCAATTTACTCTTCCATCCCGCTCCTTAATATACCGAGATGCAAGATCAGACGAGCCATATGTAGGTAAACAAAGAAGCATTAAATCAAACAAAAATCAGAGTTTTGCAGCTGCCCCTTTTTTCTTTCGAATTCCACGAAACTTCGAATTCGTTATAAGGAGGTCATCTCAATTACAACTCCATTTTCGAATTCTTAAACATGCCAGAATTGCAAAGTTTAGAGCATCTACCAGACGTGCAATGAAACATTTTGGGAGAGAAAACTTCTTGTGTGATTGGATGGCGTTCAGGTGAAGTCTAGACACTTATCTGAAAAGAACTTGAGAGTATGATATATGAAACGAACGAATTGCGAAAAGTCTTCTCCGGAAGTGAAAAGTCAATTGACGTCCGATCACAAAGGTCGTCCGGTAAATTATTGAATATCCACAGCAACACTGCCTACCTAGGTAGTTAGACTTAGAATTCGAAGTGAGTATGATGGATGTACTTGTATTCACCTAGCAAAACCTTCCAACTATGGACATTGCATGTATCCATAAACTCATACTTTCAAATTTTAATTTCAAAAACAAGGCGCAAATCTCATTGCGAAAGACGGCCGAAAGAAGGAGATGATAGCATGAACGTGATGAGGACAAGCATAGTGCTACTTAACAGACTGCGCATGATTATGATGAGTGATCTACACATGTCTCTTGCATATTTTCATGTATCTGTCAAGTCAAGCTCGTGATTGTCTAAAAGATTTACGTGAAGAATTGCGTTCCTTCAAAAGTTGTGGTTGTGGTTATGAATGAATCACGTGGCCCAAATATTCACGGTCGTGTAAATTGAAAATCGCGTCTCTCCAGTTTGGACGCGTCAACCTCACTCGACATTTAGCAAAAATCTCAACATGACGACCAGCAAAGCCCCTGAAGTTGGAGAGTCCTCTACCAGTGCTGCAAAGAAAGCACTGAAGGCCAATACTAATGGAGTTACAAATTATGAATTGCCCTGGTATGTTGTCCAGATTCTCCTGCAAGAATAGTAGGCTGATTAGAAGCAACCAGGGTTGAGAAATATCGGCCGGTGTTCCTCGATGATGTAGTAGGAAATACGGAGACAATAGAACGACTGAAGATTATAGCGAAAGATGGAAACATGCCGCATGTCATTATTTCTGGTATGCCAGGTATTGGGAAGACGACGAGTGTACTGTGTCTGGCTAGGCAACTGTTAGGAGATTCATACAAGGAGGCAGTATTAGAATTGAACGCCAGTGACGAAAGAGGTATGTCGTTCTCAGAGGATTCATAAGCCAGTTGTGCTAACACACATATAATCAGGTATTGATGTTGTGCGCAACCGCATTAAGGGATTTGCGCAAAAGAAAGTCACACTCCCGGCCGGTCGCCACAAACTCGTTATTCTCGATGAAGCAGATAGTATGACATCTGGAGCTCAACAAGCCTTACGCCGTACAATGGAGATCTACAGTTCGACTACACGATTTGCTTTTGCATGCAATCAATCGAATAAGATTATCGAGCCTTTACAATCCAGATGCGCAATTTTACGGTACGCAAGACTGACAGATCAGCAAGTGGTCAAACGATTGTTACAAATCATCGAGACAGAGAAGGTGGAGTATAGTGATGATGGATTGGCTGCATTGGTTTTCAGCGCAGAGGGAGACATGCGTCAGGCTATCAATAATTTGCAGTCCACTTTCGCTGGTTTTGGACTCGTCAATGGAGATAATGTCTTCAAGGTTGTGGACTCACCTCACCCTATCAAAGTACAAGCCATGATAAAGGCATGCTACGAGGGCAAAATTGATTCTGCATTGGAGACATTGAACGAGTTATGGGGTTTGGGATACTCGAGTCACGATATCATAAGCACTATGTTCAGGGTTACGAAGACGGTCAATACTTTGAGTGAGCATTCGAAATTGGAGTTCATCAAGGAAATTGGATTCACGCATATGAAGATTCTGGAAGGAGTTCAGACGCTACTTCAATTGAGTGGTTGTATTGCAAGGCTTTGCAAGTTGAATATGGATTCAAGGCAATTCGTTGCTAAATAATGGGAAATATGAGAAAAAGCATTACTGGGGAGTTTGGAGCTTTGTAATACAGCTGGCGTACGTGATATTGGTTATGTACAAGAACCCTGAAAACTCCTTATGAGTACAATTTTACCTTGATTTATCTTGCTTTGAAGCGGATTGCTCATATTCTTCTTCAAACTGGTTCCACACTGCTCGATCCCTGATCATACGTTTCTCAATTCGTACTTTTGCTTCATATTCTCTGATGCGTCGATCCGCTTCAAGAGAACCTCCCATAACCATAAAGCCCATCTGGATAAATCTATCCACATGATTATTAGTTAACCATTCCCCAATATACAGCAATCTGACTCACACTTTGAATTGAATCGTCAATCCTTTGTATATCGGAGAAAGAGCATATCCAGCACCTCCCAATGCAGCTGCAAACAAGCCCCACTACAGGATCACAATCAACAAACATCCTGAAAAGCTGGTTGCCAAAAACGCATGAAGAGTCAATTACCTTTGCACCGCCAACTGCAGCACCCTTTCCAGCTTCCCAAGCTGCAACGTTCGCTTCTTCGTTTCTTAATCCACCAGTTTGGTGCATTTTGAACCTTATGTTTGCATTTATCTTCCTACACAATGAGGTTGAATCAAGAATGATCGTAGGATTTCAAATCCCGTGGGCTTTGATTGGAACGTCATTATTCATGGTCCCGCCTCGGCTCATTCCGATCAATAGTCCGAACGATATAATTTTTTGGAGTCAGTACCTGTTTGTAGTGAAGTGTGATATAATACATAACCCCTTCATCACAAATTTTACTCAATATTGCAATCACAATAATGGCTCCAGTTAGATCAACGGCGCTTGCGCGCGACACAAATGAGACCAGCATTCAACTGGCAATCAACCTCGATGGAGGAGAATTCCCAGCGGATACCGATAAGAAATTGCTGAGTGGTGAAGAGGGACATGCTTCCCAGGTATCAAAATCACAACACATTGCTATCCATACTGGAATTGGATTTTTGGATCATATGTTGCATGCATTGGCAAAGCATGCTGGCTGGAGTTTAGCGATCAATTGCAAAGGAGATTTGCACAGTATGTTATGTCTTCTCATTTATTCTATTGCGGGATGTGTCTGGCTATGCAAATGCTAATTCAAATTTTAGTCGATGACCACCATACTGCTGAAGATGTCTGTATCGCACTCGGCACATCATTTGCAAAAGCTCTTGGAACCCCAGTAGGCATAGCACGTTTTGGATCCGCATACTGTCCCCTCGATGAAGCGCTTTCGCGAGCCGTTGTGGATATTTCGAACCGTCCATTTAGTGTCATAGATTTGGGACTCAGGAGGGAGAAGATTGGAGATTTAAGTTGTGAAATGATCCCACATTGCCTGCAGAGTTTTGCACAGGGCGCAAGAATCACATTACATGTGGATTGTTTGAGGGGTGATAACGATCATCACAGAGCGGAGAGTGCGTTCAAGGCATTGGCTGTGGCAGTCAGACAGGCTACTTCGATAGTAGCGGGTAGAGAGGGTGAGGTTCCAAGTACAAAAGGTACTTTGAGCACTTGAGGGGAGGATGTAATGATATCAAAAGAAATATTTGGTGCGGGATTTTGGCTTGTCATGAATGCACATATTGGACTCAGATATTGAATGGCTGCAAGAATGGTTAGGAGATTCCAAGTTAACTAGGAGGGTTATAAAAATATACCGAGCCATTTATAGAAATCAGATTCTAGCATTAGAAGAAAAATCACATATATATACATATATTTGTATTTCACAAACTCAGTACCTACATTTCTATTTCACCTCCAGACTCCTAAAGTAAACGGCTTCTGAACATTAATTCATCGAAATAATTTCTTCTAGGCTCGAAGGGTGTCTCTAAAGTTTCGCGGGGGGCATTCATTGCTTCACCCCGTCCGCTAGCTCGCCGCTTTTCTTGGCAAAAAAATGTAAATTTCCATCAAACCATCCCATATCAGTAAATCTTTTATCGCATACCAAATCCTATCACCAAACTTTCCTCTTCACAACACCGTTCAATTCAACTACCATCACAATGGCGCCTTCCCGCACCAGTACCGTAAAAAACAAAAATGCATCCAAGCATGCTGCAAACGGCTCTGGAATTCGCAACAGCAAAACCGTTTCTCGAGCTCAAAGCGACGGAGTCTCGAAATCGAAAGGCAAGAAAGCTACACAGTCTAAGGGAGCCCCACAAAAACAACAGAAGCAAGGAAGTAAATTGGCGACGTTGAAGAAGAAGAGGAGAGTCTATACGGAGAAGGAATTGGGTATCCCGGCACTGAATATGATTACACCGGTGGGAGTAGAGAAGCCAAAGGGAAAGAAGAAGGGGAAGGTTTTCGTGGATGATAGGGTGGGTTTTTTTTCTCTTTGTCTTGGAGCGTATGGGATGAGAAGGGAAGATTGATATTGGGGTTGAGAGATTGGGTCGATCAATTATCTATGTTAGGAACTTGGACTAATCACTTGCGCAAATAGGAATCCATGATGACGATTCTCGCAATGGTAAACGCAGACAAGGATGGCCAAATCGAGAGTAAGATGATGAGAGCCCGACAGATGGAAGAGATTCGAGAGGCGAGAAAGGCAGAGCATGAGAGGAAGCAACAATTACAAAAGGAAAAATTAAGTGAAATGAAGCAGGGTTTGAGGAAAAAGAGAAACAGAGGGGGAGACGATGATGGTGATAATGTGAAGGGCGAGGCATTGGCTGGAACGAAACCTTTGAAGCCTAAAAAGAAGACCGTTTCGTTTGCTTGAAAGGTCGAATTACGGATTTTCAATTGAAGATTTTCATCGTGGGAAAGACAGGCAGGCAGGCATAATTATATTCCGGCGTTATGGCGAATGCAACTTGGGTGGGACGAGGATTAAAAATGGCATTTGAGGTATACCAGCGGTGTATTGACATTAGATTATTACTGTGTTTGAGAATTGCTACAATATCTAAATAAAGTCTATAAAACATGCCTCGCTCTATTCCAATATCTTCGGTTCAGATTGCTTGCAAGAGCTGAAACTCAAGTCCATTTTCGAACCATCGGTTGGAATTTAGGGCGAGGGGGACTCAGATCAGCGGAATCGTGTGCGTCAGGGGGAACAATGGTGTCAAGTTGTACCTCAAAAGCCATTTTGTTCAGGAAGTTGACACACTGTATTTGATTAGTGGTAGTTATAACAATCGAAGAAGTTTCAACTTACTGGGCGAGCATGCCACCTGTGACCCCCGATTTCAAACCATGATAAGTGGCCACCTAGAGATGTGGTACACAGCACTGTGTATGGATTCTTCTTGATTTCTTCACGTGGTAAGCATTCACCGGTAGCGATCTGCAGATATATTAGTAGGTACTGAGGACCAAGAGAAGTGAGTGAAACTTACAGGGTCATCCTCAGCATTTATAGCAAAGAAAGGAATTTTCACAGCCAGTAGCGAATCTGTTGATGAAGCGTCTCTGTAGTATGCACCCTCCGTAGGATAACCCCAAGCAGGACCTTGAATTTGTCGATCGAATTCGTGCAGGTAGGTAATGTTCCTGATCTTGTCGAAATCAATCTTGGGATTTTTGATGATCTGGTCATGGTGAAGTTCAACGAGTCTTTTCATATTGCTACCCATGGTCTTGGAGTAAACTTCTCTTCCAAGCCAGGTTCTTTGGAGAGCGAGTGATCCAGCATCTAAGTTCCAGGGGTTGGAACAGACGACGGCGGCTTTGAGGACGCATGCATCTCCTTCTTCGGCGATATACTAGGATGTGTTAACAAAGTCAAGGCACAAGTAAGAGGATACGTAGGAATCATGGCTAAAATCAAGAAGCAAACTGCAGGAGACGGGGGGGGGGATGTGTACAACTAGGGAAGATTAAGTAGAACGGAAACAATTGAGGAACGTACATTGGTAAGAATGTTAGCTCCTAGAGAGAAACCGATACCAAACAAAGGTCTGTTAGGAAAGGTCTTTCTCAGCCAAGCAATCGTCTGTCGAGTATCCCATGTAGCTCTTGCATTGTACAGTACACTGCTCGTGATTTTATGTTTGGCACATCCACGACTATTGATAACACATGCCTCCCATTTTGAAGCATGATCGGCTCCAACCAAAGGCTCCAATACATGCTTAAGATAGATCTCGTAAGAACCACCGGAAAGTCCATGTAAAGTCACGAGCATTGGTCGGCTATCTAAAGATGCAATTCCTGAGAACTCTTCATCCGTATAGTATGTAGTACGAATAGGCAACGTATCATCAACCTCGCTATATGGCTCATGGACTACAAAATCAACAGCAAAAGAGCCTTGGAAAGCTGGATCCTCATTCTCAAACAACTTTCGTTTATAGTAAATGGGAGGTCCATCGTTCTTTACAACGGTCCAGAACGTTTGCATGTGACCTAATGGAATTAGTCACTTTACGTCCAACCCATTCATTGCAAAAAGGAATTCATTACCATTGAATAAAAGGGGGTTGAGACGACATGGTGGAGTTGACTCTTCACATATCTTAAGAAGATCTGTTGTAGAACCATCTTTACTTTTGAGGTTTATGGGATTTGGAGGATGGGTGAATCCAATCTTTGCATGTCCAAGCCACTCCATCCTAATTGGTTTATGAATAACTTTTATTAAAAAGCTTCTAGAACTGTTTGGGTGTAACGGGGCGTGAAATGGTCGCTTTTTGTAATAACGAAAGACAGATTGATAGATTGGTAGATTGTACTAGATATACATACATCTATTGAAAAGGGAACGAAATGGAATTGGTACAAGAAGAAAAAGAAGGGAGATTGAACAGATTATAAGTAGTGAAGTAGTGAAGTACACACGCCAGCAGATGTACAGACCTCCTTTTGCTTTACACCCACAACACCCACTTGCAAAATTGTGCCGAAAACTCATGGAGATTATCGGGAAAGACTTCGGTGAAACCCTTCGATTCTCATTGGCTGACTCTGATCACCTTAGTTAGCATCCTTGCAGAGTATTCTTATGTCATTCATCCTTTCAATGTTCTGGAAATAAATGCTCGTGAACATTCATTTATATTTATTTTATCTCTTATTTCACCACCGCGCGGATATATTGTGACTGAGGGTTATTCAAAAGAGGGGCGAGTTATGTCTCGAAATCATGGCATGCCCAATATTTGGCCCGGTTATGATCCAAACGCATATCCTCCGCAGGACAACTCGCCTCAATATGATAGGAACGGTATGATGATGCAGAACGGTGCAAGCGTGCAACAATACCAGATGGGAGGAGCTATGCAGCAGGATCAAAGACCGTATTGGAATCCAAATGTTCAACTTCCATATAATATGCCCACGACTGGATATGCGCCCGACAATTTTCGTACGGCTCCATCCCCCGCGTCGCAGTATTATCAACCTCAGCCTCAACATCATCCTCAACCTCCAGTTCAGGTCCAGGTTCAAATCCCACAACCCATCCAGCAACAATATCCTCTCAATCAACGCGCCCCGCAACATCGCATACTACCTCAGTCAAGCATGCCAATGGAGCAAATGAATCCTCAAGTAGCCCATACGAAACCCCCGACGCAACTTGATTATCCTCTACTTTTGATCTCGCTGGCAGAGGAGTATTTCGGTGCAGCGCATGAACTTGCACCAGCAGTTGCGATCGCTATGACGGAAGAAAACATTCACGCATATCACAAACTGATTACTATGGGGTTGGAATGTTTGACTATTGCATTGAAGCAATTAAAGCTTCCCGCAAGATTGGAGGCTAAAGTTCGACTGCGGATTGCCGGAATTATATACGAAGAGACAAACAACTATGCGGAGGCAGAGTCCATGCTTAGTCAAGGCATAATACTTTGCGAAAGAGTATGACACACTTTTCTTTTCATGGCTGAAGTTTCTAACATGAGATTAGAATCACTACTACGACCTCAAATATGTAATGCAATTCTTATTCGCTCGATTGATGTTCGAGAAGAATCCAAAAGCAGCCATGAAAACACTCGACAGCCATATCTCCGATGCGCAAGCGTATGCAAATGGTTTCAAGTATATTTTCTATAATCGCTGACTGTTATTAGCTATCAACACAATTCCTGGGTTTATGTATTCCGATTTCTTAGAGCTTCGCATGCTTTACAATTAAGGACTCCAACAGATAATCACGCGGCCATACAAAACATTCGAGGCATTTCAACCCTTGCGAACCAGCAGGGAGATCGTTCTGTTTATATTGTTGCATCTCTTATGGAAGCTATTGCCCACTTAAAGTCCGCCGGAGTAGATGGAATTGAGCATGTTCAACGAGCTATTGCTGCGGCACGAACCTATCAGCTTGACAACAAAAGTAGCATACCTCAGCTCATTGGTCTTACTCATATTCTTGATGTTATTTGTAGTATACTTCGTGGAGATCCGGCTCAGATGCTGAGTACTTTGAGGGCAATGCAGATGGTTATGGATGATTTATTAAAAAACACGGCATGGAGTATCGAAAATGACACCCTTACTATACCTATAGACGGCGTTCACAAAGTCAAAAACCTCATCAGTCAAGATACCCGAAATGTTTTGAGTACAAGGGAAGATGGACGAGGCCAGATAGTCATGTCATTTTTGAATAAGAGAGATGCATATGCCTTAACGTTCGTATCACACGCTTTTCGAATCTATCCGAGAACCTCTAACATGATTATAGTTATCTACTATCAGGAATAGTTTTAATGCACAAAAATCCCCTCGATCAAAAAGCCGTGAGATTTCTCAAAGAAGGTCTAGGCAGAATTATAGGTAATCAATATTTTTCTCTTCTATACGTTAATGCTAAGATTTATTGCAGGAGATGAATCTCGAGCATCCAGAACCTCCCCTGGTCTATTGTCCGAGATTGTCGCTAAACAGCAATGGCGTGGTCACATTCTATGCTATTTGCACATTTACATGGCATTCTGTTGCGCTGCTGTGGGTAATTGGTCACAAGTAAAACAGTCTATGAACTCTATAACAGCTGCTGCAGAAAAGTTTGAAATCCCCTTGTCAGGGCGACTAGGAACTCTTACTTTTTATCTCGAAGGGGTCTATTTCCAGGGAACTGGCGATTTGAAGGCTGCTTTGAAAGTCTTCCAGCATGAGACATTTCAACTATACGATTTGTCCTCCGAAGATCAGGTTGAGCGTGATATTGCAATTCTTGCCGCTCTCAATGTTCTCTTGATTCTACAAGATGAAATTTGGCAAGATCCCATCGAGAATGTTACGCTTATTTCGAAACTCGAGCCATATTGCGTCAATCATCCTACCAAAGATATCCAGACAGCATTTTCAATACTTCGGGCGACTGTCAAGACCGGAAATTCCGCTATGATCCACGAGACTAAAAATCACCTGTCTGCAGCTTTAGCTAAGGCAAAGGCTTCCCACAACACGCAATTCTTATGCCTTGTCCTTAACATCATGTGCAGTAAGTTCTTCAATAACTGTCTTGGGGATCAAGCAGAAAAGAGTGCTTTAGCTGCACTAAAGCAAGCCAACCATAGCAAGAATAAGCTGTGGGTTTCTGTTGCCGAAGGGTTGTTGGCACAATTCTATGATATCTCTGGAAAGAGACATGAGGCTCAGGCGACATTTGAAGAAGCTTGTGCTGTAGCACACGAAGCTTTACCGGGACATTAATTGCTTCGAATCTTGCGTTGTTTTGGGTGGATACGGTGTTATAGGAAGGGCATAGGTGCGTGCTATACAAAGGGCGATGGAAGGTTTTATTAACGGTGTTGCATGGCTGGCATTGGTGGGCGTTTGGCTTGAGATAAACGGATGCTCTCTTCGCATATACCCATTTGCTTGTTTTCATTACGATTGGCGCTGAAATGGTGTTCAAAATGAATGTGCGGATATTATGGCATAATACTCCGCATGGTTGCTTGGTTTGTATTATGGGTACAATGACAATGGAAATGTACTTGAATATTCTGTACTTGCTCTACTGCTCTTGATCTCTATCAAAAGATACTGTGCTATATGCAATACATGCGATCTAATCACAACTGAAAGGTGCCCCAATTTCTCACCAACTACTCCAAACCTTGCTTGACTTCTCTCAATGTATTCATCAATAAAGATTGATCGGTAATTGACCTTCGGCGAATTAATTTCAGAATGGGGATCATTTTCCTGTGGAGTAAGGGTATCGGTCCCCCTGCACGCCCTATCCCGTAGAAGTACGCTAAGATAGAGGTGGGAGACAATCAAGAAAAAAAAAATCGAGATCATAGACGATAAGGAACAAGTCCAATTAATTGTATGAACAAAAGAGGTTTATTCTCTAAATCTTTCTCATGTTTGTCTCTCTAAGTCGGCGGACTCCTAAGCTGCAGCAACCATACGTCTGTACATCATGCCTCTCGAAACTTCTTGGAGCTTCAGATGCTCTTCCTCTATACTCGAATGCGATACGGGGCGCGCCGCGGGCACCTAGAAATGCCGCCACATTTTCGACGACACGGCTTAATTACAAGAAGAAAAGTACAAATGCTGACACCAAAAAGGTCGATAATGCTCCGAAAGATAATGGTGCTCAAACGGCAGGCTCAGCTGCTCTGCAAAGTCTAATGGAAGCGTCGAAGGCAAAAAGAGTCGCGAGGTTGAACAAGAAGAAACCGGCGAAGCAGGTCAATGAGCAAGAGAAGGGCAAACAGCAGCAGGCTACATCGGGCCAAGGGGACATAAATTCCGGAGATGGGAATCAAACGAATATCAAAGAGTCTGGCTCAAAATCAAAATTGAAGACGAAGAAGAATGCGAAGAAGGGCACGTCCAAATCAAAGACTACAAGTGGCAACGTAACACACAAAAAGACAAACGAAGAAGAAATTGATTCGAAAGATCGAATCAAAAAGGTCAAGCAAAAGCTCATCAATTATGTTAATTCAACCAGCTCGAAGAGCTTGATCCGAAAAATCGAAAGCAATAATGCTGCCCATGATGACACAAAGAATCTGAAGATAGCTCCTTGGCAGCTGCATTCCATCTACGAAACTATGGTAGCTGAAAAAGGTGAAGCTGCTGCAAGAAAGGATCTCGTCGATCTTATTCAAAAGGGAGGCTTAACTACCACAGACCGGACTCAAGTAATGAAAGAATTGCGTGCATCTCTTGTCAATAGGCCAAGGCCGAAAAAGCATGATACGGTTTCTGAAGCTGTAAGCTCATCAACTAATCTAGCTGGAATGCTGGCTTCGTTTGAATCTATTCCTCAAGTTCCGGTCAGAAGGATTGCGGATAGAAAGTCTAAATCTGCCAAGGAGCAAAAACCAAGTCGCGAAAAGGCTGCGCCTGCAAAGGGTAAATCAATCAAGACAGGTCCAATGACAAAGTCTCCCGGCACAACTGCATTTGAAGTAAAATCGGTAGATGCCGATTCTCTTCACCTAGTACCAGTACAGAAGAAGCAACCTCCAGTTCCTGGACTATCATATGGACTTGAAAGAGCCCTATTCAACCCTGGAGTGTATCATCTCCAGGATCCTCGTTCACGTGTGTTCAACTTCGATCCTTATCTGCAGAAGATTATGCCCGTCAGCGAATTCGATTTCACCGCTTTGAAACAATATGTCACTTCTTCGAGGGATGAAGCATTAATTGAGACTGCCAAACATGAAAAGAGAAAGTATACAGGTTCAACTTCAAGTATGTCAGCATCCCTTGCCCACTTTCATTTCTTGCTATCGCAGTGGAGGCCAATCAATACAAGTATGCTATCACAAAAGTTCCCTGTCGAATTCAATTCCTTCACTGCTCTCCAGCGAGGTCCATCAGCAGTATTTCTGAGGGAAAGGGACGGAGTTTATGCCATTGATGCGGACAAGCAATTTGATACGGCCAATATATTGAGTATGCTTGGAAAATCAATGGAGAAGCTTCTCACTTTACCAAAAGAAGAGTTTGAACAGTATCGAAAAGAAAACTCGAATTCAATCACAGAAGATCAACGTAACGAAGTTGAATCCTTCCATTATACTACTATGGGAGATTTCCTTATGCGATCCCAACTCGACGCCCACGATCCCCGCCTTCCGGGGAGCGGCATGTTTGATCTAAAGACTCGAGCTGTAATCTCCATTCGCATGGATATTGAAAACTACGCAGAAGGAAGTGGCTACGAGATCTTTAGCCTTCATGGAGAGTACAATTCTTTTGAGCGAGAATACTTTGATATGATCAGAGCTGCATTCTTAAAGTACTCTTTACAAGTTAGAATGGGTCGTATGGATGGCATCTTTGTTGCATATCACAACATTGAGCGAATCTTCGGTTTCCAATATATCAGTTTACCAGAATTAGACAATACTATTCACGGGACAACAGATACCACTACCGGAGATCGGGAATTCAAACTCAGCGTTGATTTGCTCAACAAAGCCTTAGATCGTGCAACTACTAGATTTCCAGGAAAGTCATTACGTTTACATTTCGAAACTCGCGGTAATGTCGAGACGCCATTTATGTACATTTTTGCTGAGCCTATGGAAGAGGAAGAGATACAAAAGATTCAAGATACAAATAAAGCAGAGATTGAAGCATTCGAAGCTCGTGTTCTCGGCTTACATGGTGAGAAAGGAGAGGAAGAGCAATTGGAAGAGAAAAAGAATGCTGAATGGGAAGATCTCCGTGCCAAGATTGAAGAAAGTATGGAAAATGATGAATTTGAGATCAAGAGTGCAAAGGAAATCGCTGAGAGCTTGGTCGAGCATCATGATGTCACTGGTTTGACATTGGATGAGGTGGAGCAACGTGTGGAAGAGTTCCTTTCAACCTCATCTTATAATGAACAAGGTGATGCTGATGCTGCGGGAGAGAGCGAGAATAAACTGTGGAAAGAAGATAATGTTGATGCCGATGAAGAGACAGATGATATCATGGAAGAGATTGAAGAAACAGAGCACGACGAGGATATGGAAAAGACTACTGCAGAAGCGGATGAGGATGCGGACGAAGAGAATGATGAGGAGGATGAGGAGGATGAGGAGGATGACGAGGATGACGAGGAAGAAGGGGAAGAAGAGGAGGAGGATGAGGAAACTGAAGAGGACGACGATGAGGAAGGAGAGGAAGAAGAGGAAGGAGAAGCAAAACCTAGCGACCTTAGGGAAATTGCTATTGAGGAAACAGTCATGCAAGAAGGTCTTCTCGTCGACCCAGCTGAAGAAACTTCGGAGGCTCAAAACAACAACATCGAAGTATCTAAAACTCAGGAGCCGGAACTTGTTGAAAATGAGGATCTATTAATTGACTCCGCTGAGGAAACTGAGGATTTCACTGATTCAAATCATGAGTCATCAGAGTCTCAAGAAAGCTCAGCGGATGAGTCTTTCACTTCAAATGAAACAGTTGATACCAACGACAAGACATTAATGTCAGATGTCGAGTCAACTCTTCCAGAGGAAGAACCCGAAAAAGAGATTTTAGCAATGCATCTTGCCATTCGTAACAAGGTCAATGACAGCTACGTAGTACGACCGGAAAATTTGACGAAAGACGATAAATGGGTCGTTGAATACGCATTATCGGAAATTCCCGATCATGAAAGGGCGATGAATCTTTATAAAGCAACCCAATTAAGAAGAAAGACAGCCTTGAGAAGATCAGATGAACCCGACACCAAATGGGCAGAGGAAAGAAATACTAAATTCATTGCGCATCTGAAGAACTTGGCACAAAGTGGTCGGGCATGGAGACAGAGGATTACGGAGGAGGAGGCGAATGAGCCGGTCAAGACGTTGGAATTTAGAGAGGAGCCAAAGGAGGTTGGTGTTTACGAGGGATATGAGGAGATGAAGAGGGCGGCTGAGGAGAACAATGAAATGATGAGATCAGTAGAAGAGACTAGTGAGGAAAAGTCAGAATAGAAAACTTAACGAGTGGATTTAGAGCATTGTATTATTATTGCGTTTCTCATGCTCTACTGATGGGTGGGATCTGGCATAGACTAGACGTTAAAGAAAATAGGAGATATGTATGAAATGTACCATCATGATCGTCACTCAAATTCAAGAATCAAAAGCTTTGTTTGTAACGTCTCTATTCCTCGATTTTCAAATTACCTCACAGCTTTGCCAATTGTGACTCCGCGAGGGCTTTGTTCTATACCAGTTTACGGCCCCAGATGGCGAATGGTTGCCAAGTCCCACCAATTTCCGACAATTCCTTGCGAAGTCGCTGGGGCAATGTAGAAAGTCTTTCTGGCGAGATGGATATAGGTGGCAATACCAGATAGGAATCATGAGCAAGTGATCTTCCACTTTCACACGCCAAACCCACAAAAAGATTTACCTTGCGTAGTATACACCAATCCCTGACAAGTCAAACCAAAACTCTCAATCCTTATATCCTTAATGCTCTCACTCCTCGCTTTTGCCAGTTTCGAAAATGATTTTGTTGTCGTTGGTCTCGGTTAGTATGAGCATGATGGAGAGTATTGGGGGACAATGATGGAGAGTGTTGGGGTACAATGATGGGTGTTGGAGTGATGAAGTGATGAGATTGGAAATGTGACATGTGGAATGATACGGGAATAAAGAAGATGGAGAGAAAGTACTCTGAAGTACCTCCCAAAGTCTGTCGTTTGACTTATCTACAATCCACGATCTCGTCAATTTCCACGATGCCAACGGCCAGCAGTTGGATACCCTCAACTCTGATTACTCGGCGACTTTCCACATGTATCCCAGAGGCAAAAGTAAGCACATTGCGGTAGACAAGACATAAATGAGAAGTGACTCTGCTCACAGCTTGTAAGTACCTCTCATCACCTAAGATCGTTTGGAAGATGTGATCAGGTCGGGGACATCAGCAGCGGTGTATGATGTGTCAACACCAACACGACAATTGTTACGACCGCCGATTCTCGGTGGTTTCAACGAAGTAATGAGGAGCTAGTAAATCATTAGATATCTAGTAATACGATCTGTGGTTCTCACGAGCTGGCTGGTTTGTTTCCTCGTTTACCAGATATGAAGATTTGAGAGTGCCACTATCTGTAAGTAGAGACTTTTATCAGGAAGTTTGATTTGGAGAGAAATTGATAAGCTAGGAATCCTGCAATCATCTCTGGAAAGATCGATATCGCCGGTGTTTGTTACTGTTTTAGTAACTATTCTGTTTTAATTGCGTGGCTAAATTATAAGAGTCATCTTCAAAGTGCCTGGCTCAACGCCGTGGTTCTGTAATCCCCCAAAGCCCTGAGCGAGTGCCAATACATACCATGATTTCAGCAACATACTCACAATATAACCGTGTAAACGAGCAGCTTGATTGCAGACCCAAGAAAGGATGAAGAGCAAGACTTCCGCATGATTCTTCCAATGAGGATTTAAGTTGCGTCTCGTGCAAGCTCTTGAAGATACGCATCTGAGTATTTGAGATTCTAATAGTGTTTCCCTGTCCCAGAATGATTGGAGCCTTTCTGTCTCTCAATCTTGAGAAGATATATAATATGTGGCACGTGATATGAATCACTTCACATAAGCGCTCTCGATCATATCTACAACGTAACACGTCAACGAAATTATTAGGACTTGATGATATATTCAATTGAAAAGGAAATGCTTGGTATATAAGAGAAAATATGCGCTACTAACAAAAGATCATTCACTGCCTATTAATGGAAACAAATTTGCGGAAGATACCTGGCGCTTATTGGAAGTGTATATATACTCAAGTATGAGATTCTCCCTACTAAAATACTAGCGCCAATGGTTTAGTGGTAAAATCCAAGCTTCCCATGTCAAGATATACATCTTCTCGAGTTTGCTTGGGCCCGGGGTTCGATTCCCCGTTGGCGCAAAGAATTCCTCGTTGGGAATTAACATTTTGCTTTTTTGTATCCTCGATCATCTTCTGTTTGGCTTCGAGGGTTTGTTCTCATTGTCGTCAAAGTCGAGGTGATTGATGTGTTGGGTTGGTGTGGCGTGTTGAGATTGTGGGGTAATTGTGGCGGAGCTGTGGAGGTGAATTGGTTGACCCCCACATGCCTCCTTTACATTGAGCTGTGAAGCAATCGAAGAGGTGCTAAGATTGAGGATGGCTGTTTTTTTGAGCTGGCTTCAGCTGTTACTTGTGTTTATCGTTTTGGAGGTTCGCTGTTCAACAGACGATTGATTCCAGAGCTATCACACATGAAGCTAGCTTGGAGCGGAAGCTCAAAAATCATGCCCAATTGAACTGTTGGCGCTTGCTATCGTGAAGGCCAGTATTGAAGAATAGTCCTTTGACATCTCAAAGTAAAGTGGCTGTTTTGGAGTGAACAGTTGACGATGACCATAGGGGATTTTGACTCAAAGTTTACTCTTTTCAGAGAGGGAGATTTGTAATCTACTAATTCCAAGGTTATTGGCACCCTTGCTGTTCGACTTCTTTTCAGCGAAACTCCTGAAAATACTTTTAGGCTTTAATCCTGTCTTCTAAAATGTTCATCTTGCATCCAACAAACTGAATATGAAACTCATTTCTTCAGGCAAGGTTTTAGATACGCAGTTGCGTACTGAACAGCAGCTAGTGAAGCACGTGTTGAAAACTTTCTAATGGCGCGCAGTAATGGCATCTCCTCTCATCACAACCGCCTTTGTCATCTCCATGAAGTTCGAAACTCGCTAAGGAAGATATAATTCGGAGAAGAATTCTCTATGGCTGGGTCAAAAATAGAGTTGAGCATTCAAAAGAGACACCGGCGGCTTCCATTCCCTACCAGGTAGCACTGACCCGGTCCTCCAAAATCATAATACATTGTCATAGCTAATAAATAAGTGTTGCCTTCTTGGAACTCCAATCATTGCATTTGGCATCATTTGTAAGGCCCAAGCAATTTCCTGAACTGACAGTTCCTACTCATCTAATATTCCTACTCATCTAATAAGAGCTCTCTCACGACCAATTGTCATAAATATCAAGACTTCGCTTAATGTCGAACCTTAAATGGGTATTGTCAATTAGACACTATCATAGCTGGTAGAAAGGTTTCAAGCATGAAATGAGTACAATCGCTTCGAAAATAAACATTCAAAAGAACTTGGCGTGCAAACCACAGCTTTTTTGGCTGATAAAATAATGTCTACAATGGTTCAGAGCTCAATCAAGGGAGTAATACTGGAATAGGTCCTAGCACTTGCAGAGCCTTAATCGAATGTGGTTTGTAGCTTAACATACATTTGGTCTGCAATTAGGTCACATCGGTCAATAGCACCACAGTCATCACATAATGAACATCGATAGAAGGTCACGGTGATCATTTTATTACTCCATCTAACTAAAAGTGTGCTACCATCAAACCCAAAAGCTTGCATGCCAAAAGGAAATGAAAATGAGTGAATTTGTATACAGTAAAGAATGTTCCTATGTGCAATCAGTGGAATCATAGGCAGAGGGTAAGGCTTGAGAAGAAGCTCCTGCACAAAGAAATCAGCAATGTTTTTAGACGTTTGCTTGAGGTTCTTGAAGCGAGTTTCAAGTCCGGATCATCTTAGATACTTGAATTATGCATTGTAAACACGCAGGTGGTTACTGCTTCAAATAATCGAAGTATTGCGAGGTTTTTCGAAGGTATGCCTATCGCATAGAGATTTCTGTGATAAAAAATCTACTCGTCATCAGTCTTAGGCATGTAAAAGACGGATTTGTATCTTACCAGATGTTACCCTAATACAAGTGGAGTGTAGGCCATTATTAGCATATCACATAGCCTTTGTGCGAGAGAACAAACTGCTGTAGACTGCATCCACAACAGGAGTAGCGCTAATCATTCGCCCACCGAAATATCTTCCATTCAGACCCTTGATGGCATTCTCTCCTCCTTGTACTCGATCGAATTTGAGATAAATATCTCCTTGGGAGTTTGGATCTAAAGCAATGTGAACAACGTGGCCATATTTTTCTTCCGCTTCTGCGCGGACATCATCCTCGAGTTCCTTTTCCCAGTTCTCACCGTCCTCTCTGTGAAATTGTTTAGCGATGAATCGGCACAAGGGGATATATTACTAACTCTGTAGGATCGAACATGTTCTTAAGTACAACACAACGGCTAGCCATGTTGACATTGACAGGTAAAGCTTTGGTTTCTGTTTTAGGTTTTGATACTTCTCTTCTTTCGTGATTTGCCGCAACCGTGGTATCATCTGTTCTGGCGAGTTTCCTCATCAATGCATCTCGACTATAATTGTTGAAGTTCACGCCGCCAACGTCAGTGTCGTCCAAAGCACTAGCACCACCCGCACCTTTATCGTTATCTCGACCACCAGCACGATCGAAATTGCTGCCGCCAGCAGCGGTAGGACCACGCCCACCAGCGCCAGAAAATGCGGAACCCTGAAATTGTTGTTGGTGGCTTTGGCCATGGAATCTTTGCAGAAGACTGGCGGTAGATTCAGGAGTGAACTTATCGTTTCCAAGACCAACACGAATTGGTCTACCAGCAAGATCAAACCCATTCATCTTCTCCAACGCTTCTCTAGCTTGATTTGGATCACGGAACCTATTGTACTGGTTAGCATAACTACAAGACTGTTCACGGGAAAAGCTTACTGAACAAATCCATAACCTCGACTACGTCCTTGCTCTTCTTTTTGCAATTGAACAAATTCGAGCTCACCAAATGGCTCAAATACATTCTGTAAATCGCTTTCAGTGATGCTGAAATGTATATTACCCACATATAGTCGATGAAATGGAATTTGGTTAGGGTTGCTAGTGGTAGCTTCGGGATTGCGGACTTGTCGATTTTTCTCAGCCTCGGTGAGTTGTGCAATGATTGGGATTCCTAGGAGTCTCTGTCCAGTGAGTTGTATAGCAGCAGGAACTGATTCTTCGTTTTTAAACTCAACATAGCCCACACTGTACAAAGTTAGTAAGTAAGCCATGCAAGAATTATACAGAAAATACGTACCCTTTAGATCTACCACTAACTCTGTCCTTGACAATCTGAGCCTCCTTAACGGGGCCGACCTTTTCAAAGAATGCGATGAGTTCCTTGGTTCTGAGACGAGCTGCTAGTTGTTGCACAAAAACGGTGCGCCTATCCCGTTCATCTTCGGTCAAGGGGGGTGTTCCTTCTCGTTTGGGGCTTCTCGGCCGACGTTCTTCTCGAGGTTTGTCTGCCTCATCGCGGTCACGGCGGTCACCTCGAGGGCGGTAATATCTATCGGGACTTCTGGTACGTGAGCGTTGACGTCCACCACCCCTACCTCCTCTATAATAATCTCCATCCCTGCGGCCATTTTCTTCCGGGGTATCTCTGCGGCGGCGAGGTTGTCGACGATTGTCATCTCGGCTTCTACTTCTGCGTCTACCCTTTGCGCTTCCATGCTCACTTGTTGGGGTTGAGGTGCCATCTTTCTCGTTTCTATCTCTGCTGCGAGCGCGGCGTTTCCTATCTCTGTCGCGATCCCTGCTATCATCGCGAAGTCTATCACGGTCGCGTCTTTCACTGCGCTCACCCTTGTGACGGTCATCGGATTCTTTGGTCTTAGTAGATCCGTTTTGCTCAACAGGAGTGGCAGCTGCAGTTGAATCCAAGAGGGCTTCGACATCTAAGGCGGACATGGTGAGGGTAGTTACTCGCCTGAGAATGGACAAATTACAAATTCGATGATCTTCTTGTTCTAAATGATTGCTTGGCAAATTAGATAGAGAAAATACGATGGCTAGTGGTCTTTGAGGCCGTCAAAGATTGATGGATATGGAATTAGTGAAAGACTTTTAAAAGTTAGAATTGTTGTCTTGTACAGAAAGTGGCTGGTGGGAAAAACATGAATTAGTCAGTCTAGTGTTTCTTCTTAGTTTGATCATTGCACCTGCACCACGTGTTTTGAATGGTCAGAATAATTCTGACTGCGGCGCAAAGTTTTTGGTCCACGATCAACATTTTAAAGTGAATTGAGGAAAAAATTTATAAAAATTTGGTCGTAAACACGATATGATATATACCTAGGTAGGTAATGAATTATGATTTTTCGAAAGTAAAAAGTGTATATTAGGATATTAAAAAGGTTACGAAACTATTAATTCTTCTAGGAAGGCCAGCCTGCTCTCCGTATCCAGCCTAATTCATGAACGCCTAGACCAGAATGTCTTGATAGTTCTATATCGTCAAGTCATTCCAAAAACACGCCATTGTTTCCTAGATCGGCTGCATCATTTACAAATTCGTTATCCATCTCCACTTCATACAGTTTTTGGCGCAGGCGCGAGTTGAGTTCCAAAGATGCAATCCCAGAATCTACTAGTAACTCCGAATCCGTTTTCGTAGTCCATGAAGTGATGTTGAAGGTGGTACTTCTTCAATTGTCTCCAGTACGAAGGCAGTGTGCGATGGTGAAGGAAGTAATGTGTCAGATCATAACAGATGTATCCAAAGATTCCTCCGCAGAACACTGCTGTAGCTACATACCAATCCCAGTAGAACACAGTATGAGCAAGCTTCCAGAAAGGAGTCGCTAAAACAATGAAGAGGGTAGGAGGCATAACCAATCGGTACTTATCCATTGGTAAATAGTGGTGGATGCCGTGAAGTAAGAAATGAAGCGTGAGTGCTACTCGATTGTCTGGGAGCCATCTAGAGATACATGTTAGCTTGACATTCGCTATCAGATTTGAAGGAGAGGTGCTTGGAAATATACATACTTATCGAGGTGGAAGAGGAATCGATGTAAAATGTATTCGACCAGAGTCCAAAGAAAGAGACCCAAGAACCAGTACGCTGCTTCTCCAGCGATGTTGTTGAATCCTTTGCTCGCAAGGTATGTACCGTAGGTGACAGGTGGAACCCAAACCATGGGCACAACCCACCAAGCTGTCTTTGATAGAGGTTCAAGGAAATTGCCAAAAAGAGGTGCAGACTCTCCTCCCTTATAATGACGAGGTCGATGAACTTGCTCTAAGTAGAACTCCTTGCTAAACCCACCACGCCAGATTTGCATCAACAATGGCTTGTTTAGGTCAAGGAACTTGTGTGTCTTATAATCGTTCACAACATCCGTCTCCTTATTCAAATCGTCTTCCGTGGACATCCCAGTACTGGCATACACGGGCAGAGAGTTTGCGGATCCATTTTCTTTCAATTCCTTCAAGCCTTCTTTGGTAGGTGGAAGTGGAACAATGGAATCTGGTTTTGAACTCTTGGTAGCGGTATCGATAACCTTATTTGTAGCCACAAATCCGATGAAAGAATCTTCAAGAACATCGTAAGCAGCTTCTGAATGGGTGTGCGAGAGCTCGTCCTTCAAGATCTCTGTTACGTCTTGACCAGCGTATTCTAGTACCAATTCACCACCACCCGGGTGGCTGTCAACGAAATCTGTAACATCAAAGACCCTTGTGCCCATAGTAACATAACAGCTATCTGCAGAGTTGTGAGAGGCGACTTCCGCCTGGGTAAGGGTTGGGAGAGTTCGAGAAGGAGACATGGTCGCGATTATATCGAATGATATCGTATCGACTTTCGAATTTAACAAGAAATAGAGAATTGCAGAATTATAGGAGGGATGAATCGATATTTTGTATCGAATTCGGGAGGCAAATTGGGAAAGAAACTAGAGAGGTGTTGGGCACGGGCGTAAACAGAGAAACGGAATATTCGGACAATGGATACCCGTGGACTGCACTGCGTAGCTGGAGGGCGGTGGAAGTCGTGCAACGTCTTTTGATATATGTGGCTGCCAAAGAAAGCAATCAAAGGAATGGGATGTTTACAATCAAAAAGTCCAGAATTCCTTCCTCTACAATCAGAATAGAAGTATTGAATAAATGACTCGTCGCCGTCCCAGTACGAGTATATATTAAGAATCGATGTATACACCGGCCACTCAGAATATGGTGATCTTCCAAGGTTTCCTCAGGAGATTTTGATAGGGAATCGAGCCAGATCAAATCTGTAGATACCGACGACCGATCTTCAGGGTACACCCTGCAGACAACGAGACAATCTTAATTCAACTTTTGGCTTATTAATAATAATCACGTGATTGTCAAGCCTCGAGGATTCACATGATGGCGGGGTTGCGTTCAGGTCGTCAGATGTGGCTCAGTAACTTGGCAAGGCTTACAACAATTGCCATGTTATCGTATAATTCTTCTGCATTCGTCATCTTTCTGATCTGAGAAAGCTCTTTTCTACTCTTCATCCTTTGCCAAACGTACAAATTCATATTGGTGGTAACATCAAAACACAAAATGGCCTTCCTAATTCCCAGCTCCGGGTCATTTTTGCTCATAGCATGCATTTTGCTTCTTGTTTTACCTTCCCCCGCAGTAGCTTTTGGTGCCGGTAATATTCCTAGTATATCCAATGTCGAGGGCAAGAACTTTCGTCATGGCGATATCGAGGATATGCTCAAGACAGTTGCTTTCATCAAGGGTCATAAGTGGACGAGTATGATGATCAAGAGGGTTTACTTTGGAAACTGGTTGCGAGATTACTCTCAAGCAGTTGATGTGGGAAGTTTGAAAGGTGTATCAGCGCCTACAATTCGAATTCTGGTGAGTAATTGGCTACTCGATTATCGTAGGCATACTTGCTAATCATTCATAGGTTTGGGTTCTGAGCTTCTTGTCTTTTGGTTACGCTACTGCAGAATTCGAGGTCACAGAAGAGCGTCTTGGCGTTTATAGACCCGAAGAGCATATCGATAACCCCAAAGGTTATGCTGATAATGAAGATGCAAGAACTTTTGACCCCAGACTCCGTGGCCCTATCAATCCTATAGAGCTCGAAGTCGACCCAAACTCAGGTATGAAAAATTACATTGCCAACGAAAGTGGAGGCTGGGCAACTAGTGCCGGTTACGTCAAATTCAGCTTCGCACGAAGTATCCATTTTGGGAGACTGTATACTAGCGGCTCACATGGTAAAGGCAAGGAAGAAGATCTCTGTGAGGCCCTTCGATGTCTTGGACAAGCCTTGCACTGCATGGAAGACTTTGGAGCCCATACAAATTATTGCGAGTTGGCTTTGAGAGAATTAGGATATCGTGATGTTTTCCCTCATTGTGGCGTAAACGCGGAGATTAATATTCGTGGTCATCATGTTTATCCTCTCGTCACAGGTACATTCGGAGCGGTTGATTTCTTACATTCAGTTCTTGGTGAAGCAACCGATCATTTCACTCAAACCGAAGTTGAAGAAATGGATCTTGCTTTGGGTGGAGCGCAAAAGGCGCAACAGAGTGGTGGCGGCGACGGCCAACGTGGGTTATTTGGATCTGGAAGTAGCGGCACGAACTTTGCAGGTCTTCTCGCTCAGATTCCTGGCATGGGAAGCGGATTAGCAAGTACCGCACGAGATCTTCAAGCTCAATCTGCCGCTCAAGAATATCAAAATTCAAACCAGGGAACTCGAGCTTCTGGAAACACATTCAACGCTCCTCCTGGCTCTACAGGTGGCCCACCAGGTCCAGGTGTTCCAGGAATGAGCCCTGATTTTGATGCGGTTGCAACAGCAAAGAAGATTTATCCTATTCTCGAGTTCAGAGATAAGATTGTCAGAGCCATTAACAACACAATTGCCAAGATTCCTGGCCTCGAATCATTGGTCGAGAGGATTAGTGAGACATTGACCGTGTTTATTCTATCTTTACTCGCACCATTTGTTCGACCTATCATTGATGCAGTATCTGATAGTTTGAAGAAGGGTTCCAGTACAGTTGTTGAAGCCAGTGCAAACTCTCAATTCGAGCCATGGAATGATCCACATTGCACTGACCCAACTCACTCTATGCTTTCCAAGGATCATTTTTCTAACATGTTGAATTCATGCGCTGGAAGAGTGGCTTCCACTATCTTACAATATGTTACACCGTAAGCTTTCCTCCTATAGTGGCAACACAATTGCTAACTTCCTGCAGTCGCATACTCTACGCGTGGCAAAATCCTGGCGTCCCGGTTGATGAGGTCATGAACGATATCCTACGCACCTTCCATCATCCAGCTCTCCGCGACGAACATGTAGAAATCCACAAGAACATGTTCAATACTGTAAAAGATTGGATTAACGAACAACCAAATGCCCAGGCTCTAAACCATTTACTCAATTCGGAATCCGTAAAGGCAGGTCGAAACCACACTGGCTCGGACCAACATGATCATAATCATGGCTCTCTCGGTGGCCACGGTAAAACCTCAGGATCTATCTGGTCAGAAATCAAAACTAGAGATCTAGGAGCAATGGAGGGCTTGGATACTAAACCATCATACATAAACCCCTCCCCAATTCCAGGTTCTCCGGGACGACAACATGGCACTCCAAATTACGGGTACGGCAACACGGGTCCTTCACAGCCACCTCAAGGTGTAAATGCTTACCTTGAGCCAAGTTATCAACAACAAGGTGGTTATGCATCTCAACAACCGCCATACCAACAATACGGAGGCTATGAACAGCAGCAGCAGCAGCAGCCATACAGCCAACAGTACGGCGGCCCTCCACATAATAACTACGAACAAGGACCTCCCCCAGGAGAATATTGGAATCAAGGGCCACCTTCCGGCCAGTGGGGCCAACAAGGACCACCTCCCCCCGATCCATGGGGTCAAGGACCTCCTCAAAACCAATATCCTCCTCAGCAGGGATACTCAGGCCAACAATATCCGCCTCAACAGCCCCCTTATGGCGGTCAAGGTGGATATCAATATCCACCCAGTGGTGGTGGTTACGGAGGCTATTAATGATATCCGATAACTTCTTGGGTTTTATATGGGTAGGGTTGGATGGTTTGCTTCATTTTTCATCGCAAATTGTGCTGGTAGGTGGCAAAGTGCACACGGGGAAAATGGTGATGGAGGTTTTTTGGGAAATGAGATCAAACTGAATCATTGAAATTTTATTTTATGGTTGAATAGTTCGCCACAAATAGTAAAGTGCGCGAATACTTCGTGGAGGATCTATTCAATACATGGGAAATTTGGGTTTACAAGCAAATACATACGTTGATCAAATGAAAATTTCCACTTGCTTAAAATCTTGAATTTTACATTATGAACGTTAAACCAAGATTATGTCCACAATTACAAGTAGTCTCACATAGGTGACGCAGATATTTGGATTGATTTACGTGTACAATACTGATGTATAGCGGCTAGAGGGTGCCTCATAAACCTCAAATTTCTATCGCCAATCATTTGAATTGTGTGTAGATCTGATGAGTATTTTCTCGTCATTATGTATATTATTATTATACCGATGACATAAAAGAACAACGGAGAAGCTAGGGTGGTATGTACACTGATCGAAGCTAGATTCATTGACGGGTGGTTGCATATCTATATTCTGGATTATGAAAATCAATAGAAGATAAATAAATAATAGAAGGATAGCAGAGGTGTAGAACAATTTATCAATATATGTGGTGAAGAACTTAATAGAGATTCGTGAATAGGTGGTGATGATGATGATGGCTGATTGATAGGTAGATGATGTTGCTATATTACTTTCTTGTGAGATAGAATCTGCCATGGATTTATAGATGGAAATCTGAATCTGAATCTAAGCTCTAGACGTGTGATATGTCAGGTTGGGATCTCGGTGGCATGCAAACACTTGCTTGACTGACCTACTCTAATCGATACTTAACTCGACGTAGGATATTCACATGGTAGATTGTTGTGTCCATTCGAGTTGGAAACTTGACTTGATAGTGATGTTATGACGAAGATGTGATGTTGATTGATCAGGTATAGATAATCTCTCGATATGAGACATCGCATCGTACAGTCTAAATTCCCTACTTAATTTGGGTTTCTTCAAATGGAATTGATCATTTCATCTACAACAATGAAAATGAGTTTTTCCCGATATACAGTGCTACTTTCGTACGACAGTAGTTATTGGAGAAAGCAGTTGGCCGAAATGATCTGATGATGCAATACGAACGGATGGTCATTTAATAATCCTAATATCTATGGTTCAACGTGAGTATTCGGTGCTGTGATGAACATGTTTTTTGGTCTTGAGATATTAACTCAGCCCATGGGAACTAAAACACCATGAATCACGATGCTATTCAGCTGTACTCAAGTGACTGGATCAAGCGGCCGTGGAGTGAAACTTTTGACTTGGGCACATTCTTTTGGGCAAATTTTCCATGAACAAGAGCGGCAATACATGCCTGATTGATTTGTTTGACAATCACAGATTTGAATCACACAACGTAAGATCATATATAAAGAGAAAAGACACGTAACCAAACGAAAAGCAATGAGTTTGAAGTAAATCATGAATATTGACTGCCAGATAACTCCAATCCCCATTGATACCAAATGATGCATCTCAAAATCATCAGATGGACTCTTTTCGGCACGAGGAAGATAGTATTCTGTTAAAGGGGTCGTTCTTGCAGGTGTGGAAGGGGCATAGGATTATCAATCTTATGGATCTAGTTTACATGTATATTGGTCCATTCGCACCTTCCACATTTATTCCTAACACCATTACTGACGACATCGCATGCCCGATACCAAAGCCATATTTGAGGAAGTCCATCAGTGATTAAGCGAATCATGTACTAGTGAGATGGCTCCGAAGCTTATTCCAACTAGATACTTTAGTTTGATAGTAAAAGTACACTATTGGTGATAAGTCTCTAGGTTTGATGTAAATATGTTATTTACCTGGAAATGAGGGTTGGATGTGGTACAGTGTTATCAGGATTGGCCAATCAAATGATGAGGAATAGACGTAATTATGGAGTAATTTGGTATGCAGGGCTAGTTTATATTAATCGGTATATATGATTGCTTGGTAGCACTTACTCTCTATTAGGTTAGATTTGCATCCAGTTCATTTGGGAATTCTGGGGTATATATATATATATATATATATTTCAATGGCCTCCTCTGATTTATTTTTATCTTCTTAAGGATTCTTCTCGAACATAAACTCATACTTGTAGGCCCGATCATATATATTCAAGACAATTCATACATCTAGTCGGTTCGTACATTCGAGACATTTCGCACTTTGAGACTGACTTGTGATCTTAGGATAAGTCAGACAATTAAGTCGATTAATTCTTTCAAACAATTTCAAGTTCTCAGAGCAATTCATACATTCAGACTAGTCTATATACTCAAGTTAGTTCATACACTTGTATAAATTCATGGTCTTAAGCTAACTGAACCTCTTGAGAAAATCCATACTCCTTATTAGTGAAAAGATGGGACGACTACAATATGGACGTCTTACCCTTATGCCCGAGGAGTCTAAGGTTCATATGCGAGAACAAAAGCGACGGAGCGTATGGCAGGCAGCGGAAGAAATAGAGAGAGAAGCCAAGAAAACAAAAGGATTGGCACATAATGCAATGAGTGTACACGAGAATGAGAGGGAAGAGAAGGAGAAAGATGATGGTAGCGAGGATGAGGCGTGTGCGGTAATACTGAGAGAGGGTGACGACAACGACCACGACGACCATGAGGAAGAGCGAGTAAGAGAAGGGAAATTTGAAGAGGCTCTATTCAGGAAGGCCTATCCGAGCTGATATCCTTATCACGGACTGTCTTTTGCCTTTCAATGGACTAATGAGCCCAGACACCTGAACCGGGGCTGTGTTGGCGAGTACGACCGCCGCGCATACGCGAGGGTATCCCCAACAACACAGCCCCGCCGTAAAGACGAGGGAAAACCGAAAATGTCTCCGCCTGAATATCCTGAAGATCTGCCGGTTCTTGGATCATGGTGCTGTGGTAAAGTAGATTGCAAGATGCACGAGTATTCATCCCATAAGTTCCAAGAATCTAACAAGTTCCGGACAATTCAACGGAAAATTATACGGATGTTGCACCGGTCTAGACTCCCGGTAGATGATTGAAGCTTATAACGGCTTTGGTCTGTATGCTATTCGATCTTTCCGCCGTCAGCCCGCCGTCAACCCGCCTGCTTGTTTGGATAATCGAGAGGGTCCCTACCAATCGCTTATTAGATACCGTTGAATCACTTGATCTATGTCACACAATCGAAAGATCCGCCACTGAATTATACCAAACGGATCGTCCAGTGACTTAGGTCGTCAATACAATCGAGAGAATCTCTTCCCTGTCGCCTACCAGACACCGTCGAATCACTTGATTCATTCGTCACTGGATTTTACCAAACGAATCTCCAATACTTCATCATCCTCCAAACAATCCAAGCAAGCCCTGTGATTACTTACATGATGCATTGTCTCTCCTCTCCACTAAAATCTCGACAATCTCGTCACTGAACCATACCAAACGAGACAACTCCCACCATCCACCTGAACTGGGTCGGTATCACCTTTGCTCTCACTTCTTCGCCCCCGAGCTTGACTATTTCAAGCAGCAAGGCGAGGGTATAACTGAAGAGGCCGAAGAAGATACTAGAGCATCTCATCTCATGATATGGGCTACAGACTGGAAAAAGCTTTTCATTGTTTGGAAAGGATTTCGATGTTCAGAGCATCATCACCCAATCCAGTATAATGAATGTCAAGTATTCTGATGAAGTTCTGGAACCGCATACCTTTCATTGTCAGACTAGACTTTCAAAAGGCAATGAACTCCCGAGCTGACATCCGTAGATCTTGTTCAAGCTCAAGAGTAACTTAATAGATGATGGACGATACCACCAAGTGAGAACGAACAAGATCAAGTAAGCAGCCAAGCACGTGTGATATACCCAGATTGGATGTCGTACTCACCTCCCGCTCCCGTGTATGCACGACATACCTATCCGTTTCTCATCTCCGGTACATAGCATAGCCTGCTAGTATACATCTAAGCTTTTGTGCATCTATACACAGCACACGCCACAACAAGGCGGCGGTCAAGCACATACCATACTATACTATAGTGCAGATGTCTTGATAACCTTCCGCCCTCACCTCCTTATTTGCAAGACATACTCAGTCATCCCTATCCCTCGCCACCCTCCTCGAGCTTCGGTCCTTATATGACATGCTAGAACCTAGCTACATGTATATCCAAGCTCAGCACATCTCCTACATCCACAGCACAAGCCAGGACAAGAAGGCAGCCAAGAAAACGGCCAAGCAGCAAGCATGCAAGCACACACTGTACCCTTATAGTCCGACTGTCACAACAACCTCCGGGCCCATCACTCCTTATATGCAAGACATACCCGACTGTGCCTTGCCACCCTCAAGCTCCAGTCCATAGCATGCTAGATCCTAGCCATGTATGTATCCAAGCTTGAGCTCAGCGAAGACGCACCTGTACACATACCACCTTCCAAGCTCGAGCTCTCCCTCACCCACTGGCCATCTATTAAATAAATAAATAATCAAATAAATAAATAAACGGTAGCAAGCGCCGCTCCTCATCTAGATCCCGCAGTGGATTCGCCTACCCCAACCCAGATCCGAAGCAAGACCAAAAGTCAAATTCAAACATAGACACAAACACCGTTATATCTATATCCATCTATCTCGTGTTATCGATATCCTCCTCGCTCAGCCCCAATCCGTACTAGCGCCGGATTCCCCGCGGCCGCATAATCGACCTATCCTATCAGAGACGAGCACAAAAAAGCTTGGACATTAATGCACGAGAGATGAATGTCTAGAACTTATTCTATGCGGCCGAGAATGTTAAAAATATACTTGAGAATCGTATTGATGGGATGAGATGGGATGGAAGAGAGAGAGGGGTGAAAAATATCATTATCATTCAGAAAATATGATATTGAATCAGTTTGTTACTATTTGTATTTATATTGCTCTTGAGATTGATATGCAATAATTAACAACATTAAAATACAAACAATAATTATGTGCAACACCACAAACCCCTTACCTAACCCCCTAGAATTCCTTCCCGGTGACCACACGACAACACCACACAAAACCATCTCATCTCATCTCACCACCCAAAGTGAAAAAAGAGAAGAAAAAAAAAACATCGTGAGATTTCCCCTCTCCAAAAGGTGGGCGATACAATATTGCTCGAAAATGTACGCTAACGATTTGCCCAATGCGCATCCCACGCTCTCGCTTCGCTTCACTAATAGAATTATTAGAAGCGATAGCTCGAACTGATTACCATCCCAAATAAAATTGATAAAAGTAAAAAAAAACTAATTTTTATTTCATTTTTGGGTTTAGTCTAGGCATGTGGCAACAATGTGGGATCCTGTGCATATCTTCTGTCGGTGAAGCACGCAGATGAAGAAAGATAAAGGGATGGGATGAGATGGAGGGATTGCGAATCCCTATGCATAGGTATGTCTCTCTATCTAGGTTTCTGCAGAGCTTTGTTCACTTTGTGCTTTTGCGAATGCTAAGGCCGGAAGGGTAGGACTAGTTGTACTCCGTACAGTAGTTTGTGGGTTGGTGGTTTATGCTTTACGAGGGAGCGGTATGTAACCTTATGAATTGAACACTCGTGAATTCTTGTTAAAACTATGCTTATACATCGTATGATAGACTGGAGAAGCGGAGCGTACAGTACAAAGTACAGTATAGATTTCTAAGTTTCAATTTGCTGCCGAAGATGCTGGAGAAGCAAGCTGCCAAGCAGACAAGCAAAAGTCCATCTTTAGAATTTTTCAGTTATTGCGCGATAGATACAACAGGAGAATACCCATATAAATGCTCACGCGGGCACATGTTAGCAACAGATAATGTTTTGAAGATGTGGGGAAGGATTCATTTTTTTTTTGCGAAAAGGTCTAGAAAGGAGGCGATTTATTTTTCTTCATTTTATTTTTATATCGAGTAGTCTGGATACGTTGCAGAAGATGCAGTGCACAGTCTCGAATCTGTGAAGGGTGTTCGATTGTTGAAATGCGTGTCTTGCATTGCATGTTGCATATTGCTACCACACATGCTGAGTGTACGTGGTATGCAACTAAAATGCATCCTGTACCTCTGAAAAAATATTTCGATCGTCTGTTCGAACTTCGAATGTGAGTTGGAGTGGGCGTGTCTTAGATGTTAGATTTTGGGTAGGAAAATAAGGTGGGAGTCAGGTACCAAGATGAATGAGAAGTACAAGAAGCCCTGTAAAGTCTGTGAGGTCCAGGGTGCAGAAGTCTGTGCAGCTGTGAAAGAGACAAACATGAAGCTAGAAATTGACATCGTGACCTTTTCCACGACGGATAAGAAGTTTTTGGTTGGGGGGTCGCCGGTGATGAGACTCGAAAGGGGTTCATAAACCGATCAATGTTGTTCTAGAAGGGTGGTCTTGTGGGGTGAAAGTAAGTAGATGGATACTCAAATGCTTATCCGCGGACTCAGTCCCATGCTTTTTGGCTGGAATTACCTATTAAGGTGTAAACAGATGAGTGTGCAGTGCCATGCACGACTGCACGGTCTTTGGTTCCAATACTTGTATCGTATCGGTACTCCGGCATTCAATTTTGGATTTGATTGATGTGTTTCTGTTTCTGTTGGCGTTTCTCCAGGAATAGAACTAAAAGGTTAAAAAAGTCTAATTGTAGAAAAGGACGTTAAGTCATATTAGGAAATCCCGTCGGATGTCCCAATCCAATTTTTTACCCCCAAACTACTTGGAGCCTGGAGAGGGGGCTGGACTGGTCAGTGTTCAGGTAGGAAATTGGAAACTAGACAGGCGGGGCGGAATGAGTCTCGGAGTAGAGATGGTTTGTAATGTTTGGACATTGATATATGGGCGAGGCTGTGGTCGAATACCTTTGTTGTCTCGGCTCTAGCCTCTGGTGGGTTTCAACAATATTGTCAGTCAGATAGATCGTCTTTGACTCTTTTCTGTTTTTGCAACTATTGTAGTTTGAAGTTCCATCTTGGGACCTCGGAATTGGATTAACAGAATAGACGCGAGGAACTGGACTGTGCTGGGTGGACAATACTTTTTTGAGCACGAGAGCAATTTGAGTTTTTTTTTGGAGACTGGAGTAATGGGGTGGGAAAAAGGGGTAGTCCTTGAGTCGTGCATCGTGAGATTTTAAAAATTGAAAAAAGTTCCGTAGAAAAAGAGAGATTGATCACAGTCAATTTTGGGGGAGAGGGGATGCCATCGTGTGAAATGAAAATGGGATTTTTGGCGACAGAATTAAGAATGCCGAGATAAATGTGTTGTCAGTGAGTACGTACCCAAGCAAGTGTCGTGATATTCTTGTGAGTAGATCTTTTTCATCATTATGAATTCATTGATGACATAAAATGGATGTTCGCATTCCAAGTTAATTGTATGATGATATATGATGATATCTGAGCTCGATGAAATAAGAAACTGATGTCAAACCAACTCATGACTTTGGAAAACAATGGGGGCATGATGTTATGTATACATGCGATCGAGATATGAGATTTCTTACTTCTCGATGATTGAAAGATGGTCAATTGAAATTTCATCATAACCTAAGAAACGTGATATCATTTCCAAGGCAGAAAGATAAGACTTGGTTGAGCCGTTTCTAACAATGTTTCGATTCGTTTATGTTGACGTTACCAATTCTGTAAGGACAGAAGATTTGCAGATTTGCAGTCGAATCCCCCACCATAGCGCCTCAAGTAAACACAGCCACATGTAATATTGTGGATCGTGATTAGATATTCGCCTGGGAGAGACCTGTCAAGGCGATACCGGTAAAGCATCAGCATCAATCAGCATGAGCTTTTTAGCATTAGCATTAGCATCAACATCAGCAAATCGATGAGATCTCAACGAGCTAAAACAACTTCCTCGTAACAATAAGTGGAGGAGCGTATGGATGTTGGAGCCCAAAGAATGCAAACCGAAAACTCCATGTACGCGATGTAACTAACTACTGTAGGTACTAACTCTAGTCTACTTGTATACTGTACACTCTACACTCTACACTCTACACTACCGACTATCACACTATACTCCGTAAATGCAGATGCAAACATGGATTCCACGGAAGTACCTAAGTGGAAAGAGCACAGTACGACAGACTGAGCACAGATCTCTTTCCTATTCAAAGGACGGACTTGAAGGGTGACTCTAGCCTCCTTATAAACTTTCTCCCTAGGTCTTTTCAACACATTCTACTCGAGGAAAGTGCATGGATATTTCTATAGGGTGACGAACCACTGGGCGGCATAATTCCAATCATTCAGCTTCATAGGACGGAAATAATTCTTCCGTTTTCATAGAACACGCCTCGAACATTTGGGTGAAAAGGCCAGCCAGCTCAATGAATCAGCCAGACGGCTTTTGATGTACATAACCATTTTACAGTTTCATGTTGCTATCTGGAAGAAATCGAATACAGAGTCGAGAAAGTGGGCTGAGGAAGAATAGAGAGCGAAATGGAAAATAACGATTCAACGGAAAGATAGTACCGGTTATTGGCATCAAGAAAGTAAGAACTTAATAGAGCCTCTAGGTGCCCAATTAACACTTAGATGGTTGACTTCATAACTTAGTCATTTTATAGTTGTGACTATTTGATGGCTAGTATCAATCTAGTATCTATTCAGTAGTAACTAGATCTTTTTCCACCTTTATAAGTCAAGCAATCGGCTTAGTAGCTTTATTTTCCCATACTCATCGTGTCCGATTCCCATACATTTTCCCCTTCACAATTCCCCACTGTTACCGGAACTGCCTCCCATGAATTTTGGTTGATCATCTGTCCCGTCACATGTCGCCCTGGAAAATGGATCGTGTTCTGCGTGTTCTGCGGTGTTCTGTGCAGAGGGTTTACATGGTTCTTGTGGAGTGTCTAACATGGATTCTGGCTCTTTCCCCTCTAGTTGAAGGAAATTGATACCGGATTGGGACTATTAGGTTAAATAGATTCGATACTTTTCTGAATAGATTTAACTTAATCATTTGGCGTCTCTCCATTCCAGTCAATCGACCAATCTACCGTAGTACGCCAACCTGTGCCAATGCTAATGCTATGCCTAGGAAACGCTAATTACCACTTGGCTGCGCGGGATCGATTTTTCCCATCTTTATCCGTGCATTTAAATTCGTACCAAAATAATTAAAAAAGATGACCCAGGTCCCAAGTGACCTGGAAAGAGGGGCCCCCGCTTCATCTGGTACACCAAGGAATAACGGAACTTCCGACGAGGCGCCATCGACAATCGAAATTTTATACTAAGGATCTTTTACTGGAGTAAAAGAGAACGAATTGAATTACTTGGAACTGGAATATCGAGTTTCCACCTTTAGTTACTTGGTACGAGAATGCGAGTAACGGTGAGATATTCCTAAAACGTGTTGGTTCAACTTGGTAGATCTCTTTTCCCGGAACACCCCTTCTACCTTTCCTCCATCTAGTCTCTCCACATACGGTCTACCTCCATCAAATCCTTAGCATGTCATACTAGCGAGTTCTCCCCTCGCGCTTACTCCGTACTCTTCCTTCCCGCAGGACCGTAACAAAGCCTCCTTCATTCCCCACCTCCACTACTCCCCCAAACTATTATAACTCCAACATATCCCCCCCTCGATTTCATCCTCCTCATACAAACCAACAAACACTTCTTCTTAAGAATCATTTCTTCGCGCTTCACTTAATAGTACTCCCGCATCAAGCCTTGCTTTTTACTATACCCATTATCTTATTTTTATATCGCTTCACATACAAACACATTCCCATCATGATGATGCATCCAACACCACCGCCCTCGATATCACACAGTGATATGGACAGTTACAAATACAGAAGAGACGCAGAATTCAGAAACATTGAGCCCTCAAGAGCAGAGGATGCCGAATATGTCGAGCACATCGAACAAACCAAAACACATCTGCCAGAAGACTTAACCCAAACCGAAGAGGAAGAACAAAAACATTGGTTCATTGGAAGCATTGATCAAGGCACAACTTCTACAAGATTCATTATCTTCAATGGAGAGGGGCAACCTGTCGCCATGCACCAGCATGAATTCGAAAACATGTACCCCGAGTCCGGGTAAGTTTTATCGCTCTGCCCTTCTTTCTCCAGTTCCACAAGCTAACAATACTCTTTTCGCAGATGGCATGAACATGACCCTCAAGAATTGGTCAACTCTGTGGATGAGTGTGTAGAGAAGGCAACAGAGAAATTCCTTGAATTAGGATACAAGAAGTCCGATATCAAAGCTATTGGAATCACCAACCAACGTGAAACAACCATCTGCTGGGACACAAACACTGGAGAACCATTATACAATGCCGTTGTTTGGCCCGATACCCGAACCACCGCTCTTGTACGCGAGCTCAAAGAGTCGGAAGGAGCAGATGAGATCCTTCAATTGTGTGGTCTGCCACTCTCTACATACCCTTCCAGCGTTAAGCTCATGTGGATGTACCGAAATGTTGAAGCTATCAAGAACGCATACGATGAAGGCAGATTATCTTTTGGAACAGTCGACTCTTGGTTGATCTACAAACTCAATGGAGGAAAGGAAGGCGGTGTTCATGTCACAGATACCACCAACGCTTCTAGAACCATGTTCATGAACCTTCACACATTACAATACGATGACAAGCTCCTCAACTTCTTCCAACTCGACAGAAAAAACGTTACCCTTCCAAAAATCGTTCCTTCATCAGACAAAGAAGCTTTCGGTAAGATGGCCTATGGTGCTCTCGAAGGCACCAGAATCACCGGCTGTCTCGGAGATCAATCATCCGCTTTGGTCGGTCAATGCGGCTTCAAGCCTGGTCATGCAAAGAACACATACGGAACTGGTTGTTTCCTTCTCTACAACGTTGGTGACAAGCCCGTAGTATCAAAATATGGTCTTTTGGCTACCGTCGCATACGATTTTGGCAATGGCCGAAAACCAGTTTACGCTCTTGAGGGTAGCATTGCTGTTGCAGGTTCCGGTGTCAAGTTCTTGATGAACAACTTGGGTTTCATTGCACACTCAAGTAAAATCACTGAATTGGCAGAGACTGTTGACGACAACGGAGGTGTAGTATTCGTTACTGCTTTCTCTGGTTTGTTCGCTCCATACTGGATTGATGATGCCAAGGGAACACTTTTCGGTATCACTCAACACACACAACGTGGTCACATTGCCCGTGCTACCCTTGAAGCTACCTGTTTCCAAACCAAGGCCATCCTTGATGCTATGGAGAAAGATTCCGGACACAAGTTGGAAGGACTCGCTGTCGACGGTGGCATGTCCAACTCTGACCTCTGCATGCAAACACAAGCCGATGTTCTCAACATCCCAATCAACAGACCAGTTATGCGCGAAACCACAGCTCTCGGAGCCGCAATCGCAGCTGGTTTCGCAGTTGGTATCTGGAAGGAGTTTGATGAACTTAAGGAGATCAACCGTGATGATAGAACTATCTTCGAACCAAAAATCAAGCCAGCAAAGGCTGCTCGCATGTTCAAGAAATGGGGACAAGCTGTTGAGATGAGCAGGGGATGGGTCCTACAAAACGAGGATGAGAACGATGATGAAGTTGACTAAATAGCCAATCTAATGAGGCTAGTGAACGGGGACGGGGATGAGATGGAGGTAATGGATAATTCAACTTACGAAGCGGGTAAATATGGGGCGACGAAGATAAAAAGATTTGTGGATATACCCCAGGATGATTGATTGCTCGCATAGATGCACAGAATGTTGGGATTTAGGATTTGGGGCTGGGTGTTTTGGCGCGCGGTTGGAAAACCTTCTTGGTGGTATAAATTTTAGGCATCTTTTCTAGCGATGGATGGATGGGTTGTTTGTAGCATTATTAGCATATATATGATGACTTGAGCTTGAAGCTTGGTCGATTCTGGATGGGATATAGGAAGAGAAATAATGGGGAGGTTTAACGACATTTACGAACATTCAAAATAAAAATAAAATTAAAATATAACAATTCCTATAAAAAACAGCTTCCTTTGATTGATTTGTTACATTGTGATTGGGAACTTGAAGCTGAATGTAATATTTCGATCTCCAAGTGTAGTAGAATGCGAAGGTACCGTATGATTCTTACTTTTAGGGCGAGTGTGCGAGACAATAAAAAGTGAGATGAAAGAGAAGGGAATGATTCTGGGAAGTGATATCTATTCTTAGTAGTCGTGATAAATTCATGATCGATTCGGTTTACCTCTTCATGCAAGCAGATGATGGTCTCTTTCCGACTTCTCATATACGAGGGAAGAGTTAGGTAGGAATGAGAAGAAGAAGGCAGAGTGAGTATGTTAAATCCATATGATTGGTGACTTGGGGCATTGTGAGATTATGAAAGTGAAGCGAGGGGGGAGATCTGGGGGCTGAGTGAGAAACTGGGTGGGTAGATGATAGATGGGATTGATTGGGGATGTGGTTATTTATTCGGTTGTTATTTTATCTTTTGAGAGGTTCTCAGTATAGTGAGTTTTTCTATCTACTATCTACCTAGAATAGTTATCTCTCTCTCAAACATCGCATTTGTGTATTTAGTGCAAAGTCTGTGGTTCTTGATCCTCGTCCTCATCTTCGCTTATCTAGGTATTATACATTTCTTCTTGCCCTTCCCTTTCTAATCTTCCATTTCCATCAAATCAGGACGACCCTATCTAGTTCCAATAATCTTTCTCAACTCAACCCCACAACGGCGCCGTAACCTCCACGGCTCTCTCTACTACAGCTCTCACTCTCTCCCCAAAAACCCGATTCGCGCACTCGACATCCAAATCCTCCAACCATACCTTCGCCACCATCTTATCGACCTTGATCTCGATGCCCGGAACGGGGATACCGAGTTTATGGAGACGAGCAAGTTCTTTTTCTTGGGCGTATGTTTCTGAGGATTCGGGGGTTTCGAGGTCCGAGGGGGAAGAGGGATTGGTGTCGGAGGAGATGGAGGGGGAAGAAGTGGGAGATGGGATTCCGGTGGATAGACGGGGAGTGGTGATGGGGACGAGATTATCGGCGCCGAATTGGGCTTCGAGGAACATGAAGAGGCGTTCGAGACGCTCTGCGGGGGATAAGTTCGCGTGCAGGTTGCGGGGTGGAGGGGAGTGGGAGTGGGGAGATTTGCTTGCGGATTCTAGGGGGTGTTAGTTTTGAGAATGGGTAAGAGGTATAATATGATTGATGAGGAGGAAAAAAGGAGTAGAGAATGGGGTTGAAGAACATACGTTTAACAGCAGCCGGACTACTTTCCACCGAATACAACACGGCCATGATGGCATCCGCAATCCCATCATTCAACATGTTGCCCTCCCATTCTAATTCTACTTCTCCATTACTTCTATACCTCACTGTAACACAGCCCATAACTAAATAGGCAGTGACTGCATTTGTATTTGCAATCTCCTCATCGGCTTCTTCGTCGGATGATCCATTCATATGCGTATCTCCATTTCCATTTCCATTTGAATGTTTTTGTTGTCCTCTACTTTCAGGCAATTCATCGATCTTTCCAAATGTTCCCTCTAGAGCCCATCGTATGAGATCAATACCGGCCGCACTAAGTGTCATACGTTGTTTACACGTAATAGTAGTGGTAGTTAATCCAGCGTATTCTCTCAAATCTTCAGGAGCCATTAACGACATTTTGAAATCGTTTTGAACCAGTACACCAGTGATCAGTTGGGCGGAATCAGTAGGTGGAGGATTGTTAGCGAGTTTTCCGACGACCTTGGCGGTTTTGGAAGTCATAAACGGAATGCGTAATGGTTCGCAATTCTTGGGGGAGAAAACTTTCACTTTGGTTGTTTTGTCGGCGTTGAGGGAGAGAAGTTTGGATTTTAGACGCATCATGTTGTGTTGTTCGCCATGGACGAGAATCTATGCTTGTTAACTCTTTTTTCATTTGCGATTGGATTTGGAAAGAACTTACCACAACAGGAGCAGCGATTTCTTCGATGAATTCCCGGTTCTCGACGCCATCAACGTGCGCTGCAAAGGAGTATTCTTGAACACTACATCTTCTAGGTATCATAGCCTTCTCTGTTTCTCCAGGTGCTGATCTTCGTGTAAAGCCCTGTGGACCAGACATGATTGCTTGGATGTGATCTGGTTCTTGCATGATTTGCTTTGCCATTGTACCTTCAACGCTGTAACCAGTAATAATAACACCGTTTTTATCACTTGGTGCCCACCGTTCTAGTAATTGTCTGCTGATACCATTCTGTAGCATACCGGGACTTGCTAAAATAACACAACCTCCAACATCGTCAAACCGATCAAGATTCTTTAATGAACGAATATATTTGAAATCCCATGGCCCTCCCCTACCTCCACTAGTGGAGTTGGCTTCGGCCTCGGCCATCCGTTCTCTGAAGAGTCGCTTGATATTTTCGTTCATAGAGCCAACGTATGTTTGGTATACTAACATACATTTACGAGCCAAGTTACTAGCATAGTATATAGGGATCTTTTGAAATTCTGGATGTTTACCCCAGTATTCATCTAAAATCAGGAGAAGTTCTTGAGCTCTACCAAGTGCAAAAACTGGCATGAGAACCCGGCCCCCACGATTCAGAATACTAGTGACAGACTTCATAAGGGCCTGTTCTCGTTCTAATCGGGGAATATGTGATGCAATACCATACGTAGATTCGGTAATTAGCACATCGATCTTCACTCCTTTAGGAACCTCGGCAGAGACAAGATGTCTATCATCTTCTCGAGAATAATCTCCCGTGAAAAATATCTTGAGTCCTGCGATCTCAATAAGGAACATAGCAGCACCAAGTACGTGCCCTGCTGGATATGGTGTGACCCTGATCGAAGAGATTGTATGTGTGGTATGATAGTCTATAGCTTCGATTTGAGCAAATGTAGTGAGATGGTCCGCTTCAGTGTATACTGGTTGTGAACCTCCACCTGAGGATGCTCCTCCAACCCTTACACTGTCTATAATGAGCCATTTGTAAATAGCCTTGGTTGGATGTGTCATGAAGACACGTCCTTTGAAATTGGTCTTCGCAAGAACATATGGCAATGAAGCTGCGTGGTCGACGTGAAAACTACAAATGGTCAGCTCGTATACTACTTGGCAAGGCACCAAAATACGCCAACAAAAGTAGTAGCCTATGTACAATTTGAGTCCGCAGCGATTGAGGTTATATCACAGAATCAAGACAAGCATTTGCTGTGGGATAATGATATTGTATTGATTCTCGTATACATGATAAATATGGTAGGTAGATAGGCCAATGAAATGAAACGGAAATCTGCATGTAAAGATGCATGACCCAGAATTCGAACGCAGAGTCCACGCTGCCAGGCGCGTTGTATTGACACACCGAAACAGAACACCGTATACTGACTGCCCCATCCTCCAAAAGCCAACGCGCGTATATAAAATGTAGGAAATAGAATGCGCTTACTGGCTGATCAAAAGTAAATCGACAGTACTCAAATCAAAATCGTCATAGAAAGGTAGAGCTGCTAATCCGTCGTAGCCAGCATGCATACCAGCATCAAGCTATATCGTCAAGTCAGTAAAAGAATTGCGCAGATGATGGAGAAAGAGGCCTTAGGCTTACCATGACAGTTTTGCCCTTGTATTGAATAATATGACAAGATCTTCCGACCTCATTACCACCACCAAGATTCGTAAATGTGAGTTCATCAGCTGGATCTACTGGTTCTTCCACCGTAGGCGCCATAGCTGCAGCCTTACGTTTTGATGCCATCGTGAATGGAATGTGGTGTGTATTGCTTTCTTTGTCAGTCAGTTTAGTGTTAGTACTACTACCACTCTGCTGCCTTCAAGACAGAGAGATATTTGTTCAGCAAAGATATTATAATCAATCAAATTACGACAGAAATAATTGTAGGTGGGCTTATAAATTCATAAGAAGTCGGGAAGAAGCTGAGTTGAATCGTGTGGTGAATCAATACAATAATGTAAAAGGGAATGGGAGGTCGTCATCAAAGAGACGCGATTTTGGCGTTCCTTGTGAAGGGAAATTTCGCACTAAATCCACACGTGATGAGATCAAAACCAGATAGCTTTCGCGACTCACTCAATGACCACAGTATTAACGCGGGAAATAAAACAGCTTAAACGGTCATCAAAACAACGAGTGAATACGGTCGCGCAAGTCTTTAAGTTGTATTGTGAAGATTTATACTAGCGCATGGGTCGGTGTTATAAGAGGTAGCCGGGCTTTGCGCCTGGGTTGTGAAGGATACAGGAGATCAATAGAGGCAACTACAATCAAGCCGTCGACATCATGGCGCAACCACAGCAACAGCAACCACCGTACCCCATGCCTCAGAGGCCCTTCTCTCCCCCGCAGCCAGTTAATTCACCTTCAACGCAAACACAACAACAGTTCGCGTTTCCACCCCACAAGCGACAAAGAATGTCTCCCAATCCGCCCTCTCAACCAGGTTCGCCATATGTCACATCACCATATGCTGCTTCTGGTCAGAATTCAGCTTCGCCTTCGCCGCATTTCTCGACTGTGCAAATTCCCCAGGGTGCTTATACCACGCCATATTCGAATGGAACGAATGCGCAACCATCTCCTTCATTAAATCTACCGCAAACTCCGATGGCTCTTCCACCTCATGCGCAACCAAGCCCATTGAGCTTCCCAAATCAAGTTCAGCATCATCATCAAGGAAATATGGCGTCAGCTCATTTCAACAACTTCAATTTGCAGATGCCACAACAGCACCATCCTGGCGGAGTTATGGGCCCACCTTCGAGACCGGTCGATAAAAATAAGGTTGATGGTTTGGATCCGTTGGATGTTTTGGGGGGAACTGGTGTCGATCTTGCAGAGGAGGAGCAATATACATTTCAGCAGTATTCATCATCGTTCAATGCTCAAGGCTCGAGGTCACATCCAGGAAACATTTCGGCCGGTCACAGTTTTACCCAATTTCCACCAGGGAATGAGGGATCTTTTTACGGCTCAGGTCCGGCTAATCAACCTGGAGAGGCACCAAATGCCAAATCACAAGAGGATTTTGAAAAGAAGGCTGCGGACAAAGCATGGCATGATGCGGCTCGCGATCTGGCAGTATCGAGGCAAAGAGAGTTAAATAATCCGTTTTTAAATGTTGGCCACGTTCACAAGAGAATGGAGAAGATTGCACATGATAATGGTCTCGGTTTGAATACAGATTTAAATGGAAAGATGGGAACTATGAAACTGCCCGAACATTTCCCTGACACGACTGTCAAAGTACAAACTGCAGTGGGACCAGATGGAGCTATCACTGCAACGACAGGAGCCTTCATTCCATCTGATTCTTTACTTGTTGATCAACTTGCGCTTATGTCTATCTCTACCAAGCATCGACTTCGCGGATTATTAGAGGATGGATTAAAGTTAGCTATCGGTCGACAGACAAGTTCGCATGCCCAAATCAGGGATGAATGGACAGATGTTGCTGTACCAGCGATAAAACCTAGTGTTGCTACCATTGTCAATGAAGGTGGTCCACGGAGTGGATGGGAGAGTGCTGTCAGCCCTCTCTCCAACCCTCTCAAACGTATGTATCATATTTTTTCATTATTCTAATTCTGAGCTAACACACCGAAGGCCCTCTCTCAGCTGCAGGTAGATTGCCTACCCCGGTATCAGATAGTGCGAAGGCACAAACTAAGTCTTTTGCGAATGATGTTGCATTGACACTACGGAAATGTGCTACCAAGGAGCAAGAAGCTGAAGAGGCTAGACTACGAAGACGTAAGGCTCGCGAGTCTGGTGATGGATCTCGTGCTGGTTCAATAAACCCGGGCACACCGGGTTCTATGGCTCCAGATGTTCTTGAAAAGCCACCTACCAAGAAAGAACTGAAGAAGAAAGCAGAGGCAAAAACCAGTGAGGCGGCAAGTCACGCAGCAGCCAATGTAACAACTACACAATTTTTGGGTAGTGGCAAAAGTATATTCGGAAAGAAGAAGCAATATAGTTGGATGACTGCTGGAGGATCTGGTAGTGGTACAAGTACGCCAGGTAAAATCATGACCCAAGGTCTTGGCTCTTCTGGTGCAAGCCCAGTTGCGAATCCGGGACCCGAAAAAATGACCACGGATGGAGTGCGAAGGTTAGGCACTTGGCGAGAAGATGGTGGTAAGGGACGCAATATCCAGCTCCGAGATTGGATCATGGTTCTCGAGGATGACGGTAGGGAGAAAAAGGCACTACAAAAGGCATACGCTCAAGTGGATGATGATCGGAATGCGTAAGTGAGAAAGGGAGAAGGAAAGAAATATTGGTTTCATGGATAGGGCAATTGCAGAATAATATTTGCATGGCGTTGCATGGATCACCAGGCGTTTTTGTCAGTGTCTCCTCACAAGGGAGGATGGGCACGCTTCTTCAATCTCATTGGGGATTCTCTGAATGATTTACATACTATATGGTTGTGTGGGGGCGAGAAACGATGCATATTTCGTCTTACCATTGGGTTTGACTTGTGAACCGAGACCTTTTTGACCCATGAGATATTTTTTTTTGATGCAATGCGATAGGCAATTAGGTAGCAATAAGTCGTATACCAACCGAGTATCTCGTATCATGATGATATTTTGTATTTGGGGGTGGATGTGGATGTGGATGTGGATGTGGATGGAAGATGGCAGTGGTTATACATAGCACCATCGGATATATTCGTAGTAATTATATATCAATATACCTGTCTGTGTATCTCATATCTATCAAAGGAAATCCAGACTATCGGGATAGGTCAAGGTGAATAAATACTCTGTTGTTACTAGGGAGCTTCTTCACTGTACTCTCACAGCCTAATTAACCTCACCTGAACTAATACAACTCAGAATTAAACGCGTGTATGTAGGTATTTATGTATGTATGTATGTATGTATGTATGTATGTATGTATGTATGTATGTATGTATGTATGTATGTATGTATGTATGTATGTATGTATGTATGTAT
>PQXL01000084.1:0-101258 GCA_004916875.1 Botrytis galanthina
TTTACGTGTGTGGTGCACGTGCCATATCGCGTACTATATCACGTGTTTTCCAACAAATATATACCCTATAATGTTATAAAATTCTATAAAAATTATAAAATATTAATTTATCAATATTTTTTATAAAAATATATAAAATATTCTTGAAGTTATATATAACTATATTATGAAGGGATATATTAGTGATTTTGGTTTTTAAATATATAGTAATTTTGAGTTGAATGTAATTATCAATATAATATTCAATTATATATTAAAATGTAAATCTTTTGTAAAACTATTTAATTATAAAGAAGTCTTTTGGAAAGGAATAATTCTGAGATTTCTTTTTATATCTTATATCAAATGAATTCTTTTTTATATCTCTTTGATTTTCCTTTTCCTTATCCTGAAGAGTTTTTGTAGATATATTTTTATCGGGAAGAGGGTAATAAAGAGTATTAGTTGTATCTTTATAAAAAGTGTGATTATTATTATGTAGTGGATCAATACTCTTAGTATTATTATAAGTTTTTATAGTTTTAGATATAGATTTGTTAAATTGCTTACTAACTTAGTTTGAATTAGTGTCAAATATAGTGGAAATAGTAAGGGTGAGAAGGTTTTTTAAATAATTGAGTAATTTATAATATCATTAATTAATATTAATTCAAAAAAAATACAAAAGATATAATTCTCATTATATATAGATCTCTAAATATCTATTTATATTCAATTTAAAGAGCTAGCTATATAGGAAAGTAGTAGGCCTTATATAAGCATTATTGAAAAAGCTAGTCTCTTTTGCATTCGCTTATTTCCCTTTGATATAGTAGCTATTGTATTAAAGTTATTCCTTTGAAGTGAATACCCTTGTTTCACACAAATTACAATACTAGAATTCTGTCACAAGTAATTCATATATGTATATATATCTATAATACATCCTTCTCTGCGTAGGTATTGGAAACCCAAATTTTTTCTCTATTAATTCATGTAGTGAGATAGATGTAATTCAATGATCCATTCTGTCTAAAGATTTCTAAGTACTAGAAATGGGAATGGGAATGGGAATGGGAGAATATGGTGTGAAGATATATTTAGAATGATATGAAAGAAAGAAAGAAAGAAAGAAAGAAAGAAAGAAAGAAAGTCTGTATGATACTGTATGTATGTAGATTATCCGAATTCATTGATATCAAGTGTGAAAAAGATGACGGAGAGATGGAAAGATATTTTCGTGTGGGTTTTACTAATAGCTGGAGGCTTGGTATACATGTGCGGGTGGTGTGGTGTGGTCTGACTGAAGACAAGATTCGAAGATTTGTTTAGCTATGTATATATAATCACCAACCGCATATACTCTATCCGAACCAGAAGAATCGAATCCGGTTCTATTTTGATTTATCTAGGTATATTTAGTAATCTATGAATCAACACGTCGAATAATGGATTCGAAATCACACCTCTGATGAGCATTCAATAGACGAGTTTGTATTTGTAAGAAGTTCTCTATCCAGACAATATTAATATCGACACCTCACTAGAGTAAGTCCCTAGACTAGAGTGGGATTTCCATATATATATATATATATATGGTGAGATTAATTCCATTATAACAATAGATAAAAATTGAGCATGCGTAATTGCTTGTAAGTTAATCACTAGACTACTCGTACCTATGCAGATACTGATTTGCGGAGTAAAGAAACCGAGAATATCTCGTCATCTTTGTTAACTCTTTTCCGATTCTCCTGAGTCGTTTTGAGTATATGGATAGACAGCATAGCATGTAAAACAGAAGATTTATTTTTCTGCGAGACTTCATCCATTCTTATTCTTTGCGTGGTTATGAATACTGTGGCATTATGCGAATACATAGTTTTTCGTAACCACATTGTATTGGTGATATGTTCATTACCACAGTCATGATATAGAGAGAATATTGAGAATTCACAAATTCCTTCTCTTGTAGAAACCATAGTGATGAAGTGGTTATAATCTGATAGATTGGTTTTGAGAGACCCGTTGAACATGGAGAGTGACATGTTATCTCTACCTTCTTCTTTCCTCATACGTATCAACCTTTCTGATAAAAAAAAGGCATCCCAGATACTTCAAGCCCATCGTTAATCTCACGCGTCGCCATGGTAAATTATTCTCAGCTCTTCTGGAAGAAAATCCTTCTCGTCTTGCGATACGTTTGAAACGAGTATAGATAGATTTTGGACAAAGAATGAATCGTATCACAATTTGTTGTTTTGAGAAGATTTGTAATAGCGGATAGTGCCAGTCTTGGGGAAAACAGCAGAACAGTATCCTAATCTACTCAATGCAAATAGTGAGACTACATCATCGAGATCGGATGAATCTGCAGAGCAATCACTTGATCTTGATCCTGATCTCGTTGATGCGGATTTTGGCCCAATGGCTGGAAAGACTCACTGGTGTACAAATATACTGTATATATTCTTTGGCCGCTTGATCAAATAACCTGTCTAGATTTTGGCTAGTAAAAAGTTCAAAACCAGTCAGTCACACCGTCGCCAGACCGAGGGTAGACAAGAATAAGTAGGGACTTGATGTATATCGACCGCCCTTACGGTTCCAATATCATCAAGAATAAGACAGTTCCCTCAAATCGAAGGTAGGATCGATGAATCCCATAACGTGACACTGTATCTTGAAGGAAGTCACAATTTATTATTCTAATAGATTCTGATCGCATTAGGGGAAGATTCCATAACCTATCAAATAAAGATCTGAAGCTAAAGTGGGGCAGGTGAGATTCTTCATACTCCGCTATTCACGTAGACCGTTGCTCTTTTGCCCTGTACATCTACTAGTGGCCGCAATGTATGTGGAGACAAGATTTGCCGAGATGCGGTGCCACGAACGTATAGGGAGGGGATTACAATCCTTCATCCCACATAAATATATGTTCCCGCAATAATAGAGATAAGGGCACGAGTATGAACTGCCGTTTTAAATCATTGACGTCAAGATTTCCGGAAAACGACGTAAGAAATCTAGGCAATGAACAATAATCAGTATCAATAGGTCCCGTCATGTTTGTGATGTGGGGGTTTCTATGTTTGAATGTCCCAATGATATTCCTCTTAAGCGAGGTGTACGTAAAGTGGTTCTACAGATATAATTCTCATCAGTCCCTAGAATCATTATAGAAAACTGACTTGTCACTATTGAGTACATATATACGATCGATCAAGGATTGATGACTTTACAAGATAAGTGAATTAAAAACACCTATCAACCGTCAACACCCACCTCAGATACTATCTCTTCTCATTTTGTCACAGCTCAAAAAGTAAGTTCCAAATATAAAAATTGTTCACCTGTCGTTGAAATATTGAAGCGGTATCGCTAAGTATATTTATGTCGAAATGAAGTGAAATGGTGAAATAAAACAACAGAATCTGCTAATGTTATATCACTTTCTAGTAATTGTTGACTCTTGTATGTCGTGATCTGCAGCAAGGGCTCCAGATCTCATAACTTCCAACCACTCCGGATCAATGGCCTCTTCACTAAGATATGGTGATATATCCGCACCTTTTGTACGATTAGAAATCGTAAAGCCGAGGCCAAGGTATGCCCATCTTGATCTTGGTTAGTACTTATATAGCTCGCTTATGACGGGTTGTGATATCATGGTCACTTACGGGTTATGTTTATTCTGGTATGTTATGTTATAATCTTCGTATCTTGGGTCCTCGATCACCTCCATATAATGCAAGGAGCTACCAGGCCAAACCGCATTTACTCGTCCTGTCTCATTGTCTTTCCAGAATTAGTAACTGAGAGACGAGCAATGAACATGAGGCTTTACTTTTATACCAAGAACGACAACCTGAGCCTGAGCTCCAAACAGTTTTCTTCATGAACTCTTGCGTATGTGCATTGAAAAGATCCGTCATATCTTGCTTGGGAGCGATAGACTTGATGAATTCTTTCTGCATCTTTTTGATGAGTTTGATAGCATAGTTAGCTACCTCGCCAAGAGGCCCCAAAACAGATCCATTTGAAATGGGCCATGTTGGTCCAATGAAAGTAATGAAATTGGGTATATCTGGTACCGCGAGACCTGAGATTCGTCAGCCAATACCTCTATTACACAAGGGAATAGAATCAATTTTACTCACCAAGATATGATTCTGGGATTGTCTTCCATTTTTCTCGAAGATCAACTTCATTTTGACCTATTATTGGGAAGCGAGGGCGATATGAGACATCGAAGCCTGTGGCACAGATTATTGTATCCACTTTACATTCCTGACCTTCGCTGTCAATAACAGAGTCTTCTGTAATCTCATCAACTGCAGAAAAATGGACATCTACGTTTGGCTCTTGAATTGCCGTCATATAAGGATCGCCTACGTCATTAGCTGGGCCACTTAATCATAGAGAGCACTCACCAGGAGTAATCCTGCGACAACCGAGAGAAAAACTAGGAGTCAAGCCTTGCAGCAGCCTCTTATCTTTAATAATATCAGCCATTCGTGCCCCAAACAATCTTTGAGCATCTTTCTGAGCATTGCTGTCCTCGAAAAATAAATCCCAAAGACCATTTATCCTATTTTCCAAGTACTTTGTATGCTCCATAAGCGCAGGCAAGTCGTTCCTGAACTTTTCACGTTCCGCCGGGGTATATTCTTTGGTTCTTCCATCATTTCCAGCGACCGAGATGAACCATACCGGAGTACGTACGTAAACATCGATGTGCTTAACATGGGGTTGCATGTTAGGCAATGTCTGAATCGAAGAAGCTCCGGAGCCAATGATTGCCACGGACTCATTTTTCCATTGTTCTTCCTGGTAGTCATCTGGCCATCTTGCCGTATCTATCTCTAGTCAGTGTTTATTGCATGAACCAAAAGGCAATTGTGAACACACGAATGACTTTTCCTTTAAATTTCTCAATGCCCTTGATATCCGGCCATTTGAAATTATTCAATATGCCTGTTGCATGTAGTAACAAGTCACACGTCTCCTCGAATTGCTTCTCGCCAGATGCTGATGTCTGCTTCATCTTGACAGTCCATTTCCCGGTCTCTTCGTCCCAAAAACATCCGACTATCTCAGTATTAAAGGTCATGTATTTCTTAAGGTCGAAAACTTCGCAGACCTTGTTCAGATAATTCCAGATATCTTTAGAACCACTCGCGTACTTTGGCCAATCAGGATTGAGAGCAAAAGGGAATGCATATGCGTGTGAAGGAACATCGCAGGCGGCGCCGGGATATCTATTTTCGTACCAAGTTCCTCCGATATCAGGATTTTTTTCGTAGATGACATGCTCAACACTGCACGACTTAGTATTGATCTCTGTGCGCTAAATTGGGTGCCCTTACTTCTGGCATTGTTTCTGGATATGATATGCCATCATGATCCCTGAAACTCCTGCACCGATTGTGAGGACCTTGAGGCGTCGATTTTTAGGATCACGGAAGGTAATATCAGGTATCTGATAACCATCGGCAGGAATGTTCAACGAAGCGTCGCTTTGCGTGGTCAACTGGGAAATATCCGGCGCCATTTTTAGAATTGGTAGAAACGAGATCAAGACTTAGGATCTAAGAAAAAGAGTATCGGGAGTATGATAGAAAGGAAGTCTATCAACAACACAGACTGTATGAGAATTTGAGGAAAAGCAGACCACTTTCATATCTAAAGACGCCTTGTAATTAAGGAAAATTAAGACCCCTTCCCACCCCGCACACGTATTGCATAACTTTAATATGCATGGTATACATGCACATGAGGCTATATTCAATTACCGACTTCGGGAGAACCATATGCTGGGTACCTACCTAGCTACCTGGGTCGCATGCACCAGATGTTATCGGATGAATAAATTGTGTGTGCATTATTCCCAAGTTTGCCACTTGCATAATAGGTAGTGATAGATAAGGAAGTTGCGTGTAGTGCCTGTATGTGCCATCTTGCCTGGAGCTTGAGTGTTGTAACAGATCACTCAAGATAATGGCAAGATTATGGTGGGGTGAGGATCACCAGTGGATGAAGATTAGAAATCTACCTGATGATCACGTGTCGTCTCACCTACCGATCTACCGAAAGTACCTATGTACAGAGCAAATTATATGTGAGATTGATAAGGCTTTGGATAAGGATTGATTAGAAGTATCTACCTGGGTATTCCAAGTTACCTGCAATACCTAGTAGGCTCCTAGGTAGGCGACACTAGTAAGCACTCTCTGCCGTCCCTAGTACCTACCTAGGTAGTTGTTACCAGTACAAAGGACGGTTTTCTACGGAGGATTGAAAACTACTAGATGCTTTTCTTTGTCTTACTAATCCTATGATGTATGGTGTAGGTGTATGGTGTAGGTGTATGGTGTATGGTGTATGGTGTATGGTGTATGGTGTATGGTGTATGGTGTATGGTGTATGGTGTATGGTGTATGGTGTATGGTGTATGGTGTGTATGGTGTATGGTGTAGGTGTATTCTGATGTGTAAAACAGAGCATAATCAATCACTTTGATTGATTGCCCACTGATATACAAAGAACCAACACTCTCCATAGGCTATGAGTTACCTAGAAAATACCAAGCCATGTACCTTAAAGACAAAGCCTATCAAGAGATCTTTGGGGATCTAAATTTAGTACCACATGGCCATTATCTTCCTTAATCAACGCTGTACCCACCCTATCATGCCTAGGTAGGTAGAGGGATTTATTATCAACAGTCAAACATTCATTTCTGCTGTATTTACTGTGCGTTCCTGGTACATCCATACATCCATACATCCATACATCCATACATCCATACATCCATACATCCATACATCCATACATCCATACCCAAGTATCGTCCTAAGTTTACCTAATACTGTTAGCTCATAAGATCTCCATCCACCAGATCCCCATCCCCATCCGCACCACACCACACCACACCCCATTTCATCCCATTCTCTTACCCTCTTATCCATCATTAAACAACTTACCCATATCGGTACATTTTCATCACCTGTTGCTCATACTCTCTCAATACTCACTCAATCTATTGATGTAATCTTAATATTATTCATACCAAGTCAATTTTACTTTTCCTCTTTCTCGTCAAACGTTCTTTTGTAGAATTAATTGATTTACCCCTCGACTTGTTCTACTGTCATTCTATACTACCAGATACCTAGGTATTCTCTCGAAGAAGAACACCTCTTACATCGAAAGGCGACCATGACTACAGCAATAGATTGGGATAAGCCGGGGAAATATCCCGTCGTTCTCAGCGATGCCTTGCTTGGAAAATCCACCAACAATACATATACTGGCGTAAGATGCAAGTTGGGTCGTCTCAATGTTAATGAAATCATCGACTGACAATTGTTAGATAATCACAAACCTGATCCCTCTATCGGAGCCTCCGCAAGCTCAGCACAGCTGAAACCCTCTTCCACTCCCAATTCTGCGAATTACGACCTCTCTCTTTCAGATAACAATGATGATTATTCATACACCGGAGCTCGAACCTCCGGAGACGGTCAATTTATACTTACATTCGATCCCGTTAGAAAGGTCTTGGTTCTGGACCGCATTGATTCCACATTCGATATGAACTTGACGAGCGCACCATGGACTGATGACGTCGCTCAATTACAATCTCAATATGAGCAGCTAGAGCCACCGACGAAGGCTATCATTGAGGAACCTCAACCTAAAGTACCACAAAAGAAGGCTCCAAAATCAAAGGCTCCAGCAGCAACAAAAGCGAAACCTGCTCCTCGTGCGAAGGCAGAGAAGGCACAGAAGCCGAAACCACCACCACGTGAACCAACGCCCGAACAAGAAGAAGAAGATTCGGATGATGGTTTCACGGTTGAATTCCCAGACGGGCAGAGCTCGCAACAACAATATGAGTATAGGGCACCAATTTTCCAAAGAGAGCCAAGCGAAGAAATCAGTGATGAAGATGAGGATGCAGATGCAGATCACGATGGAATCTATGAACAAAACCAGGATGTTGATCATTTCAAACTACCTAGTCCAGTCAATAATCCTGGAATTATAAATGATCAAGATGAAATGGATTTTGAGGCTCATCTGGAGGCGGAAATGGAAAAGGAGCTGCAGATGCAGGAAGAAAGTGATGAAAGTGAAGAGGAATGAATCTTAACATGTGTATTGCAGCCATGTGTACTGGCGCGTATTACAAACATAAGGGCGCTTCGTAAGGGGTTGGAGTATTTCAAGGGGAATATGGCAATGAGGATTCTCGTGTTGGCATACACAGTAGGTACCGGAAGCATATTATCCTCGTGGGTGATAATGGAAAATACAACATTGTCTTACAGCATCATTTAGTTTCTTTGGACAAATTCCAAAAAACCATTCTTCTTACTATTCTAAAAATAGTATCCGTGATTGCAAGTGCTTCCTTTGTTGCATCTGAAAGAAATGTCGTCCTTCTCTTTGCAAGAATAAATCGCTGATAACTGCCCTTCAACAATTTCTATGAGCCTATCTTCTGTCAATCAACGTAAAGAAACAATCGCAGTATAACGAACATTCCAACCACACAATTGTTTTCTGTCCACAAGCTCCAAGTCTTTGCACATTCTTTTCTCCATTTCCATCATGTTTATAATCGAAGGCTCATCTTGTTTGTCAGGACCATTTTATCCACAACGTCAAGGCAAACAGGAACAGCGCACATTATATACAACACCCCTTTTCAAACCATTAAACACATCTACGTTGAAATTAACAGCAGATGAATCCAAACTCAATCTTACTATACAATAACTATTCCTGACATGATTCAAATGGGCAGTCGCTCTTCGGTAGGAAAGAGATCGATTGGTACTATACTATAGAAGGTTTCGTCGCTTGCGAGACTGTCGTGATTTCTATGTATGCTGTTTTGTTTCATTACCCGTTTCACTCGAGAGTGATGGTGATGATGATTGATATTTTGTTCTTTGGCTTTTGGAAGGGTTGAATGTTGAATATTGAATGGTGAATGTTGAATGATAAATGTCAATGGTTTTTTGTGTTTTTTTGTGTATTTTTGCCTTGGCTCGCAATATTAGGTAATTATCGTATATCTATACGATATATTGTAAGGTTAGGAACTTATACATAAATAATAATAAAAATATTTGCAATAGCTGTTAGCAATCGACAATACCTAGTACATAGGTATACTATACCGTGAAATATACCTATATAGTCTGAATCGTCTCGGGAAAATCCCGTCTCGTATTGTAGCATGTGGTTCATTGAATAATATAAGAGGTTATTTCGCTTATGTATTTAATATACTCGATTTGTTTATTAGTTTATATTTATCTGTGAATAGATGGATAGATGGATAGATGGATAGATGGATAGATGAATAGATGGATATATGGATAGATGGATAGCTAGAGATATTTATGGCTTTCTTTCTCTTCGTATGTTAAAGGATTAATCAAGATCCGGATTCCGAAAGTTATCACGGTGATTATTGGGTGTTGGAGATACAGTCAAAGGATTTGGTCGCGGTGTGTTTGTGTTTGTGGGACATCTATTGTATTGTATACCGGAAACCTTTGGTGAAATGATCTGGCTGGCTATATATCCTGATCAGACGGATTATTAAATCAAAGTGTTTCATTACGAGAAAACTTCCTAGAGGTAGAATATGCGATCACATCTCGGCGTGGGATATTTCGAATCGAAAAATAGATTGGTGTCACGTGATGGGGATGGGAAAGTAATTTGGGGATTGGGATTTGGGATTTACGGACTAGACTGGATTATGCATGTATGGATGGATGGATGTATATCTTTTGAAGATTGGTGTGGAAGTTGATGGTGCGGAGGCAGTATTCTTATATACTCATAGGCCCTGCCAACTATTTGCAAAATCCGCAAGCCGAGTTAGTGTCAGGGGTCAATGTTAAATGTGATCTCGACGAGCGACTCCTTGTCGTAGAGGAAACCGTACCGTTCACGGCGTGAATTCCTCATTTCCATGTATTCAAAGAGAGAAAGAGAGGAAGATAATAAAATATGATTCTTTGATTACTTGTTCTCGAATGTGATTGTAACCGCATGCGGGGATTTTCTTTCATGGTACAATGTATAGGTTATGGTAGATCAAGCACAAAGAATTTCGATTTGTTATATGGTTTCTTGAATAGACAGTGGGAGATACCTGCGTTGATTGTAAGAGCCATAGCTTGGTTTATAGTAGTGAATTATCTATTGAAATATTTCCATCATCTGCGAGGTACCAGGAAACCCCACGACGCAATCATCTCGTAATGGCGAATTGGTTCAGTTGGGCCCCATGGGCAAAGAAGCCGAGGGGGAGACAGCCCCGTCCGCGACCGGTCGATCTCGATTTACGAAATTCTTCTGACTCTCAGTCTCCGTCTCGGTCGAGATCCTTATCTCAACCTTCTAGACGACGGTCTAGTGAGCTTAAATCGCCTGAAAGATTAGCGAGAGAGAAGAGGGCAGAGAAAGAGAAAGAGGTTGAGGCGGAAAAAATAAGATCGATGGAACCTGCTGCGAGAGCTGCTTACAATGAGCAGAAGAAACTCCAGCATGAGAAAAGGATCCAAAAGCTGAAAAGGAAATTTGCAAGTCGTAAGAAGAAATTGGCAGAGAAACATCAAGAAAAAGTCATGGAAGAAAACCGTGGGTGGAAGAGAAAACATGAAGATGATGCTGTGGTCCAAGCCGCAAAGAGAAGACGGAAATTTTTGGAAAATCGAGGGAAGGAAGTTCCAGTGTCGCAAGCGCTAGTGACGAATGTTGAGCGAGAGAGGCATAGAATGCATACCACGGAATTGTTTGAAAAGATTTATGCGGATCTTCAATATCACTTCTTGCACCCTACGTTGATCAATTCCGATACGTACGATCCTTATGAAGGGTTATTTGACGATCTTTCTGGGGTATACTTGCGATTTCTATTCTTAGCTCAAAACCCAGAAGACCTTGCGAGAGGAATAGGCACTGACAGTGCGTGCGTTCTCATGCTTTCACAGAATTTCCGCACAGCATTGACTTATGGAGAACTGCCTGATGGAACTTTTGCCAGGTCCGGTCAACCGGGGTACTCACATACTACTAGATGGGAGGAATTCCAATTGAAGCTCCAGTTGGAACATTTCAGCATTAGAGGCTTTGCTATCGCACGACATATTCCATATATGAAAGTTTTTGGTCGCAGCGGTGCGAAGGTATTTGGAGGTGATGTGTGGCCAGCGAATCCCAATCTTCAGCTGGATCCTTCGATCAGAGATCCGTTTGAAGTGTGTCTTGGAGGAGATGGAACAGTTTATCCTTGTCTGTTCACACCCCTACCTGGCGAACCCGAATCTGTACATCAGGGTGTCTTCAAGCTTCCATTCAGGAATCCAAAGGAAAACGTAGAAAACTTGGGATCTGCAAAAAACCGTGTGGTTCCGCTCCGCTTTCAAAATCTAAAGGCAAACATATTCAACAGAGAGATTTTCAAACAATATGCTCCCCCGTCAACTTGGCCACCAAGCTGGGAGTATCCACCTGCGGATATTCAGCATCCATGTCGAGAATGGGGGAAGGACTATCCGTTGTGTGTTGCTTGTGGTCTCCGAACGGGGCCTCTGGAAGTAGTAGAAGAAGAAGTACGGGAAGAGCCAGAAGAATCTGAAAATCCAGAAGAATCAGAAGAAGCGGCCGCAGCAAAAGCACCCGAAAAGGAGTCAACCTGTCGCTGCAGGACGATCGATGTTTTCAATCGAGTCTTGGTAGAGATCAAAGAATATCATTCCGAATCCACGTCCAAAATAGGAGACTCTCTTGACCGCGGAGTCAGGATTTTACAAACTGTCCCACGAGGTCATATCATCTCGGAAGTCCTTGGAGAATTCATCCCACTTGGTGCCGAGAGTGATTTCAAGTGTCCTTCTACATTCTCTGTAGACTTTCATGCACCACCTGCCGTCGACAAGTCTGGGAAAGTTTTAGAGGTTGACCCGGATGTCGTAGTGAAGAAGACCATTGACACCAACACAGAACCGATCGCAACGTTGATTACTGGCCACAAAGGCGGATGGACTAGGGTGGTTAATAAGGGCACGAGTCAAACATCAAATGTTGAATTCCGCTCGGAAGTCTGGGCAGGGAAATTACGCATCACTGTGAGAGCGTTGAGGTATATAAACTTTGGAGAACAATTATTTGGTATGTTTCTTCCAAACTCATCGCTCAGTTACCGCTTTATCGTGTTTTTCTATGATACTTGTGAGATTTCCAAGGGAATGCTTTATTCTTCGACTCCTTTAAAGAAACTCTGGGAGGATTTTCAATTAAAGAATTACTTACTGACTTCTCAATCCTGCAGTCCGATGGGGAGATTCGTACCTTGAACCTGATGGGCAAACGTTGCATGCTGAAAAGAAAGATCAAGCTGAAAGGCTACCAATGAGAGCACTTAGCGGATTCTATAAGTGACATGGAAAACAGTGAGAGAATATGAATCTTTTCTTGAAGGGAGCGAGGGTACTTTACTTTTAGTCACGTGTGGTTTCGTTGGTGAAAACATACATTGAGATTCCTTACCCAGGTGATTGATAGCGCCGGTAGCGAAAGGGGTTAATGACAATTGAGAACTGAATCAGTAACCTACAGACTGTAGGAGACTATAGGACAACATCATATTACATACTCGTACATGCATACATACATATATTGATTTTCCAATCCGTTCTTGGTATTTCCCAAATCAATCATATATCGAGTGGTTTCCATCTCCGATGTCGTGAGATAAACCGCTCTTAACCGAGGCAAGTGAGAAGGATTTTGTAGATCCGTGGGGAAGGTGGTATGGTCAAAGACCTGTGGAATGCGGTATTGCCTAGGTACAGTACGGGTAAAGAACAATCCAACAATCTCATTATTTCCAAACTAAATTCTTGTGCTTCTTGATTTCTTGAGTGAAAAGTTTCCTTGTCCTCATTGATTGATAGAAAAGCAAAGAGAGAAAACAATGTCGACAATTAATCGTAGTGTTCGTACTGCATCAAGAACTCTTCGACTACCAGCCCAATCACGAAACTTCAGAATCCCACTTTCTCTGCGAAGTCGTGCAAACTTCGGAGCTTCAACAAGAACAACACCATCGCTCAAACAATTCTCCACCATGTCTCCTTTGCAATCTGGGGCCCCGCCACCACCCCAAGCTCGAGAGTACGATCCTGAGATTAAGGATATCGCCAGCTATGTTCACAACACCCCAATTGAATCTGATCTTGCTGTGAGTTTTACCAAAGAACAACAATATTGATTACCCCGCTAATTGATCTTGACAGTTCGACACAGCTCGATTTGTTTTCCTCGACACTCTAGGCTGCGGTCTCGAAGGTTTACGATTCAAAGAATGTACAAAATTGTTGGGTCCAATCGTTGAAGGAACCATTGTTCCTAATGGCACAAAGGTCCCAGGTACACCATTTCAGCTCGATCCTGTAAATGGTGCATTCAATATTGGTGCTATGATTAGATGGCTCGATTACAATGATTGCTGGTTGGCTGCAGAATGGGGCCATCCTTCCGACAACTTGGGTGCAATTCTCGCAGTGGCAGATTGGATTTCGCGAACGAACAGAGCTGGTGGAAATCTCGGCAATGGCAAAGTCATTACTATTAAAGAGGTTTTGGAAGCTATGATTAAGGCACATGAGATTCAAGGTTGTCTGGCACTCTTGAACTCTTACAACAAGGTCGGTTTGGATCATGTTGTACTTGTCAAGGTTGCTAGTGCCGCTGTAGTTTCCAAATTGTTGGGATTGAGCGAGAAGCAAACAGCAGATGCAGTTTCACAAGCTTGGGTTGATGGACAGAGTTTAAGAACATACAGACACTCTCCAAACACCATGTCAAGAAAGTCATGGGCTGCTGGTGATGCTTGCCAACGTGCCGTAAACTTAGTCTTGAAGGTCATGAAGGGTGAGCCTGGTGTTCCCACAGTTTTGTCTGCTCCGGTCTGGGGTTTCTACGATGTTCTCTTCAAGGGTAACAAGTTTGAATTCCAACGTCCATACGGCAGCTATGTCATGGAGAATGTTTTATTCAAGGTATCTTATCCAGGTATGTCATTCACAGATTCTATTATAGTTTGTCATCTAATCTTTTCCAGCTGAGTTCCACTCTCAAACCGCCATTGAAGCCGCAAAACGTATCCGTCAACAATTGGTAGACCAAGGAAAGTCTGCCGCTGATATCAAGGAGATTACCTGCCGTACACACGAAGCTTGCGTTCGCATCATCGACAAACAATTCAAGCCTATGGACAACTTTGCTGATCGTGATCACTGCATTCAATATATGACTGCAGTCATGCTCGTTTTTGGACGTCTTGAAGCTACAGATTATACCGATGGCGGAGAGGCTGCTACTTCTCCTTTGGTTGAATCACTCAGACAAAAGATTGCTTGTGTCGAAGATCCACAATTCACCAAGGATTATCACAATGAGAACATGCGAACCATTCCAAATGCTTTGACCGTCACATTAAATGACGGACAAGTTTTGGAAGAGGTTGTCGTTGATGCTCCATTAGGTCATAGATTGAGAAGAGAAGAAGCCAAACCAGAAATTTTGGCCAAATACAAGAGACATTTGGGACCACATTACAGTGAAGCCAAGGTCAAGGAGTTGGTTGACTTGGGCAATGATTCTAAGAGACTTGAGGCAATGGCAGTAGATGAGTATGTTGACTTGTATGTAAGCAAGGACAGCAAGTTTGTTTAGATTGATAAATTAGATGAATACCATATTTTTTGTGCTGATTGAGTTCAAATTCGCGATTACCAATTCCGATCTATGGGATGTGTTGATTTGTCCTGAAATTAGTGATGTGCCTCATCATATTCACGTTGCTCATCAATTCTGGGAACTGGATTGAATTGAATTGTGAAGGGAAAAGGGAACTTGTTGATGATTACATGCTTGGCTTTCTAGTCTGGGTTGTAAATCATGAGCTCCCTGGGGTCTTTTAGGGTTCGTTAAGCTGTAGAAGATGCATAGAAGTTTCACTTGGTGGCTAAGGGGCTGTTCTCCTCATTGCTCTTGCTCTGACGGGTAATGACGGATGAGTGGAGATATTGCGGCGAGATCACGTGACTTGACAGATGATACCAACACCTCTGCGATGTCTTATGATGTGAACGTCGCGGACGATTTCAGTCTTTTGACTGCAGATGGGAACAAAGATGAGTCTTTAGACCAGGAACCACCGTTTCCTCAGATGAAAATACTGCTCAACGGTTTACTCATATCATGTATTGCATTCGCTTTGTGATCTGACTTCTTACTCTCATCAAATAGTTATGTGTTTGTTGAATGAATCAATTGCGAAGAATGATATATTGCATCAGGCAATAATGCTGGAATTCAGCGATATCAAACGGCTGTCCTTGCTGAAACGTTCTATGCCGATGATCATACTATCACGTGGGTATGATCGACGCAGGGGCAGTCTGTGGATATCCTCATCCCACTTTAAGATGCGATGAGTTCCGTGCAATAGCTTCTCGTTCGAAGAATTGTTCATCTCTCTTATCGTTTTCTAAATATACCCAACATTCTATCATTATGGTGTGTAGAAACAGTATGAGTTCGCTATTCCTGCTGATTTAGTATAATTAGGCCAAACCACTATCAGACGAAGAAGTTGCTATTCTCAAAGAAGCATTCGATGCATATGTATGTGTTTACCAGCGAAGATGCACTAGCGTTGTGAACTTTTATACTGATATGGCCAATAGGACACAGATAAAGGGGGTAAGTTGTGTGAGACCATTTACAGTGCTTTCAGGGCTGATTACTTTTCGCAGGCAACATTACCGTAGAGGAATTCGGCCGTGTGATGAGACAGTCTGGACAAAATCCAAGCGAAGAGGAACTTGCACAAATCATAAGAGAAGTTGACCTCGATGGTGATGGTACTATAAATTTTGATGGTATGATACCGTCAATCTGTTGCAGGAACAGGGGCATATCCACTAAATGCATGCAGAATTTATTGCCATGATGACAGGCCGAACGAGGCAAAAGCCGGATGGTCTAAAGCCTAGTGAAGATGATCTGAAAGCAGAGTCGGCTCCGATTCCTGTTTCGAGTGAGGAAGATCCAGAGGAGGAGTGGAAATCTGCGTGGAAGGAACATGATCACTCTTTGAAAGGGTCAATCACTGCAGCGCAACTGAGACAGGTTTTGGGAAATCTGGGGGAAACGATCAGTGATGCAGAAATTGACAACGTTATAATGAAGTCAGTAGATGCGGAGGATAAAATTAGTTGTAAGCACCTCAACAGTTCTTTGCAGCAAAGAATTTAAAGAAAGTGGGAAATGTGCTGACCTGACTTCAACTAGATGCGGAATTTGTCGAGTTTATGAAGGGGAGATCTACCTCGGGAATATGACAGTAATGAGGGTGTGTATAGCTATAGTAGATACAGATTACCTAATTCATTTTTTTGCTACCTATTACTGCCTGCTCAGTTTCTGCCCAGCTTCTATAGATGATAGTGAATATCAAGGCTTCAGCTTTCCTTCATTTGGCTCGAATTCGTAAGGCTACTAATAAGTTAGGTAGACTTCAACTTCTAATCTCACCTCATATACTCTCCAAGTCAAGACACAAATTAATGGTCTTGGCGCTCAAAACTAAAAGACTTCGAATCGAACTTCAACCAACATTTGTGTCTTTCTTAACAATTTGCATGTGTTTTTTCCACACGACTCAGGAAGAGTCGTAGAATCTCCAAAGAAACAAAACAAGACAGAAAGCAGCGCGGGGCAGGTCTTTGCGCCATCAGATCACAATTTTCTAATACCGTCTTCGACTTTCTTTTTCCCCTCACCCAATCTGACAGCGCCATCTCTACGATCAAGTACCGTCATGCCGGCCAAAGCTGATTTCCAGCGCTTTCCAAATTTCCCTGCAGAGTTACGCCTTCGAATATGGAAGTTTGCGCTGCCAGATTCACGTATTGTACTCTTACAAGCAGACAACCGTTTCATCGAATTCAGAGAGCCAAAGCCTAAGGAAAAGCACCTGCTGCCATTTTACAATAAGAATAGTCGTCCCTCGTATCGCCATGTCTCGACATTAAAATCCGGACATCGAGCACCGGCAATGCTATCGACTTGCATTGAATCTCGCCGGGTTGCGCTCAAGCATTATAAGATAATGTTTTCTATTCTCGACGATGGCTACTCTGGGTTCGCTCGAACCTATTTTGATTGTTCTGTGGATATACTCTACCTCAATGCAAAAACCTTTGAGGCCCCCCTTGAGGATTCAGTTGACTACCAGACCCAATTTCAAAGCGGTCTCGAAAGTATGAATAGGGCTCAGCTTTCTCGAGTTCAGAATTTGTGCATCACCTCTGAAGGTTTGAACAGGCGGGGCTTTCTGGCCTCGATTCTCTCCCATTTTCCAAGATTGGTCAACCTTCACATCGTGGTAAACCATTATCACCTGATCAAGTGTTACCCCAGCTCTAGGACGTGCAATGGAATATTCTGCTTAGAGAAAAACTTCACGCCTGAGCAGCGTGCCGATTTCATTTTCACAAAAGGCCATGTTGATTTGATCCGCAATCTCAACCAATATCGTGTCAACAAGACGTTTCCCGAGCTTCATCCTCGAATGAGACACTTTCGTCAACCTGCCGAGATTGAAGAACTATCTATCGACGAAGACAAACTCGGGAATGATATGAGATCATATTCGAAACATCTCACACTCCCTAATGTTCAATTCCAAACTGTTATGACGAGGGAATTAGCGGCGATTGAAATGGAGCAGTGGAAGGAATACCTAGCGGATATACTTGAGGCTCGAAGAGGGAGGAAATAGAGGAAGATCGCGCGTCATACGCTGAACTACGACAGATGTGCTAACCGGACCTCATTGCTCCGCTATTACTATTCGAGCATTTTTAAGCTGGTACACAGTACTCTCGGTTTTGTTTTCACTCATTGAAACGGGAAGTTGGATATTCTTGGTTATGTCATAGTTTTGCGCTGCTCCACAAGACCTCATATTTTCGGTTGTTAGCTTTTCGGTGCACGAACAGACACGTCTTTGGATGAACACGTTTCTAAGGTGGTCTGATATTGGCAAATCATAACGATAAAGCGGAGTCTATCATGGAGTTCATATGTCTCTTAAGTTCAGCTGTAGTAAAGTGGATGTCAACTTGGCGGGGACTTGGCATAGAGAGGAATATCTTTCCGAACTCGATACACACGTTCGTAGAGTTATCTAGGCTTGTATCACTGCATTCGCAGGAGGTTTAGATTGCTATTGCCAGATATTACAGAAATAAGAATGATAAAACGATATATTTCCTGGACAATTAAGCCTGACACAACATGATTTCTACAAGATCTATTGCTCGCAACCGTGCTTTCCTCCGTGCTTGAGACTCGGCTGTTTCTCGCCTTAGTCCCCTGTTAGCGTAGAAGAATTCCGGTGACTTCTTTCCTGGTTTGTAATGCCCAGAAATTCTTCACAACAGCAGCTCAAAAAATGTGAAAGCGCCTTCGCTCAAGTTTCCTGGTATTCCTGACGCCGTAACCATAGGTCGATAATGAAGGGAAAAAACACGTGTACTAAAATTATTTCCCTTGTTTCGATACAAATTGGAGTGCTATCATTTACAAGAACCCTACTTCGAGAAAAAATGGTTAGAAAAAGTTCGCATCTAGAACGATAAGTAATAAAGGAGTCATACCTCTATTCCTGATCCAATGCATGCATCTTTAAACTGACAAGATGAAGATTAAACTTCCAATGCTTAATATTCTAGAATCTGTCGGTTTCAGAGTGGAGTGCAAAGGGACTGAAGCTTTTTGCACTCTGTGCTCCATGCAAAGAGGTTCGATTCAATGAAAAACAGAATTTCAATGTCACCTCTTGATGAGATCTGTCGGCCAAGTTACAGTTTTCTTGGATTTTGGGCTTAAATCTCTGGAACTGCGAGAGACACTGGAATTCCGCGAGATATTCACACTTGTTTGGTCGCTGGAGGTCATATGTGATCCGGGTCCCTCATGTCGCGGTATTTCGAGAAGTGTCGCTTTCGAATCTTTTTGTGATAAAGGGGCTGACTTCAACATGTAGTCTGGATCTTTCATTGCTTTCTGATAGCAGACCTTCATTTGTTGATGGAACCTGCTAGCTTTAACACGCTCATCTGCGTCAATGAGTAGAAGGTCATTCATAATCAGTTTCAATAGATCATGGATGAGTTGGGAGCATCTCTCATGCTGATGCAATTGCTCAACCCATAGTATGACTCCAGCTCGGATGGTAGCCTCCGAAGAACTATTTGATTCTCGTGGGATGGTGAAGAAATAGTCATCGTCAATGTCATTGAGTCCTGCACTATTGCCTCTCCACTCCGCAAACTCATCTATACCAGCACTACCTTTCACAAGCCATGTAATGAATTCGAGCCACACACATCCACAACTCCAAATATCATAAGCTCGAGACACCGGGCGGCGAAGCTTACATTCAGGAGGCTCATAGGTTGGGGATGAGATTATTCCAGAAGGCCTTATTCCTGATTTTGAATCTCTGCCATGGAATCTTCCGAGGCCGAAATCGGCCAGCTTTAAAACACCTCGTGGATCTTTTGCTTCAGGACCTTTCGAAAAATATAGTATATTTTCCGGCTTGATATCGCCATGACGACCGAACTTTTCTTCGCCTGCACGTACGCTTATTTCACCATCATCTTCCGTTTGCACACGGACATTACCACCAACTTTCAGTGGAAATGTGACTTTAAACTCGTGCAGTCGTAACAATGCATTGGAGATTCCGTACATTTGTGTCAAGGCCCACATAACTGTTCCGTGATCAAATTCAGGCAGTGAGCGTTGTTCCCAGTAAGATCTCAAGTTGCTCTCCGCGTATGGAAATATGAGATGATATTTCCCCTTTTGTCGATAAGTGGCCAATAATCGAATTAGATGTGGATGTGGTGGCGATTTACTGCCGAGGATCTTTAGGACATCACGCTCCTTCTTAAACTCTATCTCATCGGTTGAAAATAATTTTTTCACTGCTACTAATGGCTTCTTTGCCTACACCTCATTAGTACATGTTTTCAATAAACAAATCTCGGTCTCACCTTCTCGTGGTGGCTAGTCCAAAACTCATGATGAGAAGAATGAATATTCACGGGAAAAACCTCGCTGTATCCTCCCTGCTTGGTCTTCATTTCATCTTGATCGTCGCCATCGAAGGGAAGAAAAGGCAGAACCTCCCTTGCAGCAAGTTCAAGTTCTGCTTTGTCCTTGAAAACAGGTGCTATCATCCACCACTGTGTGTTGAAGAACTCTTCCAACTCTTTATCCTTCCAATGATCAATATCCTTTACTCGCACCCCCGTTTTGAGAAACAGACCACCTTTTTCTCGCGTCTCTGTTTCGGGGGAGAGAGCACCTCGAATGTACTTCAAAGGGAGATCCTTGTCCGAAATATTTTGTCTCGCAAGGTGGCGCACATCCGCACCTCTTTCCATGTAAGCTAATGTCGCGTATAATTTTCTTCCGTTATCGCGAGCCCACTGAGCATAATGTCTCGCTCTATCAATTGGTATCGCGGCATTGCATCTGCGTATATCGTCTTCAATTGCATCGACGGTGAGTATTGATTCTTGGCGACATATCGGAATGAAAAATCGTCCCGACTGCAGAGAAGTTTCCTTTCGACTACCACTTAATCTTTCCTGTAGCGAGACGATCTGACGTCCACCAGGCTCTTCTCTTCCAGGAACTGGTCGTTCATTTGTGGATGGTCGGGGATTAGGAATGTAACGATTGATAGTCGCATTACTTGTGTTGCTCTAAGTAGTGTCAACGAGCTAGTCAGCGGTGGTCACCACAAGGACCTATCAGCTTTCTTACCGAAGGCTGGTCTTCAATATGTAACAAAGGCCTTGTTTCTCTTGCGCCTGATTCATTTTTTGCCGAGCGGCCGAAAAGCTTCATGTTGCAGCAAAGAAGTTGAATAAGTCCCATTGGGATATACGAAGTTGTGGCGAATATTTATGAGCACATGTGCTTTCTTAAAAGGCACGATCGCATTGTTTTTAGTGGCACGAATCTTCATTTTGCAAACTTTATACCTTATTTATTCGGTCGAAAACTATTGAGGAAGGCAAAGGTGTCAGCCTCCACACACAACTCTCATGAGGCTCTAAGGGTCGCGTTTTGGGTCGCCAGCGCAGGCTCACTATGTCATTGGCGTTGATACAGTATGTGTTTGATTCCTTTATTGTATGTAGTAAGACAAACCCTTGAAAGATTAAACTGTGTCCCAAAAAGGAAGGTGCTGTGAAGTGAATTTGCATGTGGGTGGTGATCTTAGTTCCTAAAAGATAGTGTAGTATCAGAACCTAAGCCTCCACACTTCTGTTTAGATTCCAACCAATCTTGTGGGAAATTGGAACCATTAATAATAACATGGTATCTGTCGAGTTCATTAGAAGCATGAATTGGGCATTTAAATGAAGGCGCAGTGTTTGCATATGAAATCCTCTTCCAGTGGGGCAGGGCTCTGAGAAGCTGTTTCTAAGCAGAAGATTTCCTTGAAATCTCGCACAAGCGATCTAAACAAACAGAACATTCAATCAGTAATTACTCATAAGTAACATGACTATATTACAGGGGTTCCTCAGTTGTTCGACGAAACTGACTAGCAGAGTACAGCCAGCAAGATGTAAGCTGCGCATAGCTTGAATCTCCCAATAGAGGAAATAAGCCGTTGCTTAGATGTTATCTGCAAGAACTGGGGTAGAGGAGTGGGGTATCTCGCTGATTTTATTGAATTATAGAGGTCGCGGTCTTTAGCCCATAGATTAGTGCTGAGAGTGAGAGACGTAAGTCAGACATTGCCTTCGATATTTCATATGCATTACTACAAAATTATAACGCGATGTAACCCTCCTCATACTTTGCAAAAGACGTCCTCAGTATCTAATAGCGAATTTGAGATAAGTGTGATTAGCCTGACTTGATAGTTGTCGCTGTAGTCGACCAAGTTCCCGCACCAGAGTCCCGAAAAGATAGTGATGGGGCCGCGTTTGTCACATGAGAAGAAACACCTGCTTCCATGTCTAACCTACCAAGCCGGTTCCTTGTTATAAAATAATTACTCAAGCCTTTTCTTCTGGAAGATACGAAAGACCGAAAGCTGTCTTGGCGGCCAGAATTTGATTTCTCGGATACTGTTACCTCTTTCTTCACCTCTGTGAGGTAAACCCAAGCCCACCACAGAATTATGGTGAAAGCTGTCAAAGGTACTGAAATGGCTGCTAATATCCAAGAGTTCTCCGTTACTGTCATATGTCCACTATCGCTCGTCTGCACAAATTGGGTGGAGAAGAAATTCTAAGACGAATTAGTAGATTAAATGAACCTGATGGTCGAGGAACTGACTGCAACAATTGTAGTAGGCAGGTAGACAAGAGTGATTATGGTCAAGATTTTGACAGCTGCTGCATCTTTTGTGCTTCTCTCCTATAGAATTATGAGCTCTGCTCTCAAATGTATAGTCATAAATACTCACAGTCAAATGATGCATTGATTTATTTTCTTCGTGATTTAAGAAATCCGATAACTGCAGGAGGTCAATTTTTACAAAAGTTACTATTTGACTTGCCGTACATACCAAAGTTACAGTTGACTGTATTCGATCTTTCAAATCTTTCGCATAACCTAGATATGACTCTGCATCCTTCACATACTCATCGAATTCTCTCAGTATCAGGTAATAAGATACTCTATCTTCAGGTTCCATCTGTTTTCCAAATTCGTTTGCATATTCCTTGTATTGGTCCCGAATGCCAGTAATGGTTTCTACCTTGGTTCGAAGTATCATCAAAAGGTCAAGCACAAAATCTTCCAAGACTTTCAATTCTTGTCGTGATTCAAACCCAATTCCGTGTTCTGATGAAGATTCTTCTTCCATATCATCGGTGGCGCATATTATCAAGTTTGTCTGTGAAAATTCATTGTTAGAATTGGAACATCGCTCTTTAATATTGGGAAAGCATACCTGCTCTCTCAGTCTTGCTTCAAGGCTTGTCATATAGTCCTGCCATCCCGAAAGACTATCTGATACTATGATTCTATGCAGATCCCACGACGACATATGTTGCTTATCAGCGGCTCTTTCTTCGAGATATGCTGTCATTCTCATCTCTGCATTAGAAGTAGGTGCAACAATCAAGAGCATCGAGGGCGCGGTTTTGATCGAGACGAGTAGCGAAGAAGTTTCATCGGGTCTCCTACCATGATACACTGCTGTCTGGCGAATAGACCAAGGGTTTGTTCCTCCTCGCCCATTTAGCTCTACCTGACGAATCACATACATCAAATCTGTTTAGATAAAATCTCAGCTTTCATCAATCTCAATTTGGATAAAAGTTGCAAAATGTACCTTTGGGCTCACATGGATTAGTTATGTCGAACGTCTTCCTTACTCTGCTTCTTAATCTAGGAAATTCGAACTCGTTCTCTCTCTGCTTTAGCCCAAACGCAAATACACACTTCCAAAAATCTTCGCAGACTTCATAGATGTTAATGAAATGCTCAAATAGTGCTCTCTCGATGTTCAGCCTTGCCCAGCATCTGTCATGTCGTACAATGAAGATTTGACAAACATCATGCGACTCTTTGAGGTGATTGATTTGCGAAACTTCACAGACATTTAGGTTCTTCTGGAAAGTGGGAATACATGGCCCTTTCCTTGTGTTAACAGATTTGGAGAGCCTAATGACTTGGAAGGAGCTCTTCTCCGCTGTTTTGATAAATAGATTATTCGCCCTGGCTTCAATTTTGCATTGAAGTGCCTTCGAATCGTTAAGATGAATATACTGAGCCATGTCTAGATATCGAACACGACTGACACTTTTCCTGGCTCTATGGGCATATAAATATTCACATAGATTGTCTAATCATACGATGAATAATTTCCTCATCAAAAGCGAAAAGATTAACCCCGCACGCAGCCCATAATAGCCTTGCATATAGGCACAACAATCACTACAGCTGACGGCTATGATAACACGTCGTGCAAGAGGCGAATTTCCCTTTGAAATTATCATGGTGTTTGACCATAGTCGTATACTGCTCAAAATTACGATTGATATCTCAATCATTGGTCTAGACTGTAGTCTGAGAATATGGCAAGCGGTTCCATTTTTGAGTTTTTATTTGATCTGTTCAAACGTATATAGAACGTTGAATTCAATTACGATTTTAAAATAAATAATGATGCACTTCTAGCCCTGAAATGAACATCAATTTTCCCAGGATTTTTGATGTGCAGAAGAATACCCAAACTCCATAACTAGAAGACCGGGAGAATTACGATTTCTCGTGAGTAGGAAAAATGCCAAATGAGAGATAGCAAGCTCTTCCTCTTCCACACCTCCCATGTCAATGATTGCGCCTTCTATATACTCGACAGTCTTGTATTTGTTCCTAAAATCCATCAATATACCGATTAATCATGAATGTTTCCGTTGACTGGTTCTTACCTCGGTCAACGTTTGAACATTATCATCGTCGGAAGGACGATATATTTTGTAACGATTTAATCTCAACTAAGAACAAAAGTATTAGTTCTCGTCACGAAAAGAAGTAAATAGTTGGCTTTTACCTCGACTCGAAAATTGTTATTGCCATCAACTGTCCCATACACTCGTTGTAACAGGCTAATCAATTTTCGAGGGTCCACATAATGTCCGTCAATGACTTGAGGGGGTAAATAGGGCGCAGTGGAAGTCATAGCGACAAAAAAGAACGAAATAAACGAAAAGAAGGCAACTGAATTTCGCAATGAAAGAAAAAAAGGCAATGAGTCACAAAACCGCGGGCAGAATTGGTTTATCAACGTCCTTATCAATTCTAGGTGATATGTCATACGGAGGGGCATGCCCTAATTTCTGTCTCATCGCCTTGAACTTACCGTCAATCAGATCATTCTGCCCATATGAATTAACCCTTGACTTCAAAAGCAGTGAGACGATAATTAGGGCATGTCCCTTTGTATTTTCTACCTAGCTGCCGTAATCTTTCATGGCAAATTTCTCAGCCAGTCATCTCAAGACGAGTAAGCACTACATCATGCAGGCAGATTTCTGCTGCATGCGCTCAGCCACCCTTCGCCGCTGATTCCGTACAAGAATCAATCTCATCCTTTCGTTGCGCAAGTTAGTGCCCGCCCGTATTTCGGTTGGAGGGAAGAGAAGAAGAAAAAAGTGCGAAACGAACAAGTGTCAGAATCTCTGGTGTCTCCACGAAAAATCGCCCACGACGAAGCTGTGTATTCAAATCAGCTCAAAACACCCCCAAAACCCCTGGGGCTGCTGAAGACAGAAACATGATGACTGACCTTGACCTCAAAGTTCTGCCCTGGGAAACGGCCTTTCAAAAAAGCCTTGAGCTTTTCCACATCCACATATCTGTTTTCTATCGTTTGCTTTGCCGGCATGTCTTCCGATTCGCGTGATGGTCAAGTAAAAGAAGCCCTCGGGATAAGGAAGATTTTCCTTGCAAGAGATTCAAGGGTAAAGGGTTCGCATTTATGGTAAGAACGAGGCCACTTCAAAAGGTAATATTACAACCTGCTAGGCCGAGTACAACCGGAAAGAGATGAATCGGCAATTTTTAAGTTTCTGCACGTGATTCCATATTTCTTCATAACTTGTTCCAATATGATAGCAAGAAGAGCACTCAGTGGAAAGCTTGAAGTGCTAGGTTGTATCTATTACTGTCTTGGCGAACAAGTGTAGCTTGACATCAGGTTCCATTTAAAGCGATCCATTTGATTAGTTCAACGTTGACTAATTAACTTAGCCGATTGGGAGCACTGTTCACGCTGTCGATCATCGCACAACATCGTTGTTCTTGGGTTCTATGAGGGTCTAGTTTGGTATCTCTAATGATAGACTCGACTTCGTTGTCATGCACAGTGCTGAAATTCATCGTGGCAACCTAGTTTGGTTCTGCCAACAATCCCTTGTATTTTCCCTTCAAAGTGGAGTCTAGACAACGAAAGCCGAGAGCCTCATGCCTTTTCCGGTTTCCGACTCTCCTAAGTTACTCTATATCAACCGCGAGACGAGTCTTTTCATCTTTGGAACCGGTATAGCAGGGGAAATCCCCAACAAGCATCATTGAACTTCGCTTGTCCAGCTGTCACCTATTCCTCTACCTTAATTACGCTACCGGAATGACAATCAGCGTAGTCAGCCTTAAGAGACACAGCTGTAATGCACCGAGTGCTGGAAAGCCCTATCACGTAATTGTAAAGTAATGCCCATAGACTTAGGAACAGCAATTGCACTTCGTATCGTCAGTTCTCACCGAGACAATTTGATGGAGAAAAAGAATAAAATCAGAAATGTTCTTATGATTCGTGTACCCAAGATCTGAACGCAACTGGCAAGGAGTCTTGTTGGCATGCATGGGGCAGTGTCCTCAATATAAGACATGTGCTTTGCCGGGCTATAAATACTAGACCACGAAATCATGCCACTGCTGTTCATCAGTACTCGATTGATCTAATATCAGTGGTGTACTACCAATAAGCGAGGGGGGGGAAATGTTTTCTACAGAGTAAGAAATGTTCTGGATGCTGCATATGATAATCACTAAAGGTCTCATTCTGTTAGGCAAACCAGAGCCTCACTGCTCAGCCCTACTTCAGAACTTTCTGGTGCGACGAGATTTCTCTGCTTATCCCACAAACTAAGATCTCAAGCGAAAGCGCTACTGCATTTCTAGACTACTATCAATCGCCCTCAAACTATGGTTGTGCCAACAATGGAACCCTCACTTACCTAATGAAAACTCATTGTTCGTCAAAATATGTCTACAAGCAGAGATGCCCAAATATAAGTGAAGTTCTATAGGGCATATTTGTCTGAAGGGCAGTCACTCATGATTGGGATTTTTGTGGGGTGACGTAAAAAATCGCGGATTAATGTGGCAGGTGCGCTTTTCTTGTTAACCACGGTACGATAGTTGTCAAAGTCTAGGGATTAAAAGGGAACATTATCATGACCCCTTAAGGATATATAATTGACTAATTAATATTATCATATGAATTAGTTTAATCAACCTATCGTGGCCTCCACCAAATATAATTCTCTCCTATTTAGAAGTGAGTTTAGAGCTTTTAGTACCTTGGCATAACTTGATTGACCGGATTTCATCGTGATAAGATGGACAGTTTTGTTCAATAATGCAAGGGTACCCCTCCCGATTCACACAGATCAACCATCAGCGTCTTCTCGGACAGACTTTGCTATGTTGACCCTCTTGATCTCTAATGGGCTTTCAATTTTCCTGGGATGAACGAGATCACAGGATGGACACCAGCGTTCTCGACGGCTTTCTTGACCTGCTCATTGATGTTCTCTCGAAATGCAAAGTAGTGAAGACGGAAATAGTAACACATAATTCTCTTTTCTTTTTCAAATTGTCCTTGAGGCAATCTCAGAAATGTCGATAATGCCATGGATTTCGATTCCCATGCTTCCATTGCAATTAAAGTCCTACGAGAACAGCCTTCGAGTACCCGGTAAAGGAAATCAAGAAGACTATTATCCTGCTTTCTTGATAACAGCATAGCCTTGTTGGTCCCAGAAGGATGGCAACTCGTGATTGAGGAAATCCGATTGACAAAGTATTCAGACCAAGGCGTAACGGGGTTGTAGTAGCCAAATTGAGCACCCGAGAGATCCAGACAGTACACACCTCCACAGTTTTGGAGGGTGACCTTGAAAATGGAGTGCACATAGTGGGCATGATCTTGCTCACCACCTGGGCCAACTATCAGAACTTCTCTCTTTGGGTTCTTTGATTCAACGTTCAATTCCTCAATCTTCTGGGCGGCTCCTGTTTTTTGATTAGTTCTTCTGGTCTTGTACTATGAGAGGGATGTATGTACTAACCTTTGAGGAAAATCTCACTCACCTCTTGCATCCACGCAACAGCATCCTGACAAGCCATATGTGCAAGTACAGCGTGCCTGTCTTCTTTGCTGGGGAGCAATTTGAAAGGAAACTCATGAAGCACATCCAAATTGGTCCCCATATCTGGATATCGACCTTCAACCAAATAAAGTTTCCTATCCTTATGCTCAACTTTCGCAATCTTGTTATTAAACATCTCTTGGCGAAAAGCGTAGAAGATTTCCTGAAGCGCCTCGCCAGCACGATATAACAGCTTCTTGGTCTGATGAGCCTTGCAAGCAGACTTGTGAAGTCTCCAGTGCTCCGCTTGACATTTTTTGTCGCAATAATAGACAGTCACAACGGCCTCTTCGCCGAGAGGGGAAGAACATCCGGTGCATTTCATAAGGGCTGGAGCACCGCAATGAGAACATTGATCTTTGTTCGTGGAGGGAACGGTCGTGGTCGACATGTTGGCTGACGATTGCTCTATCAAGGAATGGGAATTAGTCTTTTTCATAAATTACATAGTGGGTACAAGAAGACTTGCATAACTTACAATCTTTCTCGAAAAGAATTATCTACCTAGAAGGAAATCTGAAGATTGAGGGTTTGACTTGACAGAATTGGTCAATCCTCTTAACCTTGCAAAGAAAGATAGGATTCAAGTACTCACGTTCAGTAATATCGAATTTATCAAGAGCGTAGTATGATGATTCTCCAGTGAAGAAAGAAAAAAACAGATAGTTTTCCTCTTCTTTTCTGGAAAGGTTGAAGTTTGGAAATCAAAGAATGAAGTTGGAAGAGAAGTGGAAGTGGTTGCAAAAGAAAAAGTAGACGGAACTAAGTGAGGGGGCGCACAAAGCTAAGGATCTTCTAATTCACTATATTTTAGTGCATGAACCATTTAGTGAATTTCGAAGAATCAAACTGAGTTTGAATATATATCTGCTTGCAAGTTATTTTTCAATGTTCTCAAGCAAGTCTAACTAATCATGGATGCAAATACATGGTCAATTAGGTATAATTTAGACATTCGATTCAAATTCTTCACGGAGAGCACGGTTTCCACGAAGGTCAGAATTAATATTGAATGATTGATAGTTCTATCTTTGAGAAAATCTCTGCACACCATAAAATCTATTTTCCATCGTACCCAACCTTTCCATCCTTCCTATTTCCTGTGGAACAAAAATCCTCCATTACCACCTCCTTGTCCATCATGCCGCCGATGCTCGATGCCAAATTCCTTAATTGGAGATCAAGAGATCATATCCCGGCCAGTGAATCACAGCCAACTCCTTGTCTAATCAGACATTCCAGATCATACATTCCATCTGCGATGGACTCAGTCATTGAGTGGCCGAGTTGTGCGGTTGCTGTTCGATACTCTCATTTATGTGAGTGGAATTCTCCATGGAAGAGTCCATGTCGAGGATAGCGATTTTTTTCAAGGTACCTCTTCAAGTATACCTAGGACCACGACTTCCATCTGGTCGATAATGAAAGCAGGTAGGTTCATGAGCCGCATTGCTTGTTTCTAATATCTTCTCGAAATCGGCCATACACAGCCAGCAAAACTCATAATCACAATGAGTGCCTATTCATCGTTAGTCAACCGATCATTCATGTTTTGAAGAATTGAAACTTACATGTCATGTGATCGCAGCCTTTATTCTTCAAGATGGGAACTTGACAACTCGGGCATGGCTTAGTGGCCCTTTTGATCAATCTCTTACTCTTCTGCTCTTGTTTTGATCCTCCTCTCTGTTGAGCATCATATTGGCCACAAGTAAGGCCAGTATGTCATGGCATCTTGTGGGTAAAGCAGGTCTTAAAGCTGCACGTTCCACAGGTCATGATGGGCTGATTGTCACCGTCTTGATGAATTTGGCCGCCGCCGCAGTTTGGACCCAAGCAATTTGTGAAGCTTGGGTCAGTGCTGATATAGGACAGGAGAGCATTCTTGTCATATCTATCTCGGATGTTAACATTTGTAAAGTGGGAGATTTTCAGATGATAAACATACCTAGCAAAATCGGCTTCAGAAGCGAAAGACTTCACATTGTCGAATGTCAGAACCTCCGGGCATTCAAGACAAGCAATCTGGTCCCATTGTATGGATTCAATCTGCGCACCGATTGACTGGGATATGCATCCGCGGCAACAAGATGAATCATGTGAACACCCGGCTGTGATTTGATCGGGGAAGTCAGTGAGAACGAGTTCCTCTGCACAGATAGAACATTCTTTTAGTTGAGTCTTCGGAGCCTCAACTTTCTCTTTCTGCACACTTTTGCGTGCGCGCTTTATGGTTCGAGCACGCTTGGCAACTCGAGGTGCCTCTGGTTCGGAGGATCTTCTTTTTCGTCAGTTATAATGATCCGTGATGGATCCCGCGGTGCCATTTTGCAACCAAGCTTCGATGGCATTCATCTGGTTCAGGGACATATTCCCGGCGTTGAGGAACTCATTCAAACGATTTATCATCTGAGTTTTGTTGTACCTGGAGTGGCCGGATTGCTGTAAGAAAACCAAGATCTTTTTCAAAGCATCTCTCCCATACTGTGCTGATCCGCGACCGAGGAACATTCCGGGCAAATCGCTATCTCTGTTATAGCTTGACATGATGATTTTCGCTACTAGGTAGTGTGATTGATGATTCTACTTCGGATAAGTTTAAGAATCCAGTTGAAATCAGGCAGTAATTCCGATGAAATGATTGGTCGAAGTTCTGTGATGATCTCGTTGAAAAGTGATAGGTGAAAATTTTGTGTTGGTATTCCTAATGATTGGATATGTAGAAGGTAAATTACTATGTCAATAGTAAAATGATAGGGAAAAAAATAAAGGAGTGCGTTGGGGGGATAGAAAGAAGCTTATAAGGCATTGACAGATGAGCCCAATGAACCAGTAGCAGTCGAGTACGTCGTCGAATCAACGAGCGAACAGTATATTGTACGGTCATTATGGGACTTGACGGTCGCGAAGTTCAACGTAAACTTGACGTACCAGAAAATGCATCGTACATTTGGATCCGAGAATGCAATAGGATCGTATTAAAACACCGTAATAGAGTTTAGAATAGATATGGTATGCTAGAAATTCATATATATCGATTGCCGTATTCATTCGAGAACGGTTATATATACTTGAGGCGAAAGATTTAGGAAACCGAAGCAAAGTACGGCTCTAAACTGAATAGTGAAAAGACCGTAATTTGAATTGCCAAACCGCGCCGTCCGAATACGATCCGTTTGCTCCGGAAGATCGAAGGGTGAGGTACTGCCAAAGTAGGGATCTTGAGTGAATTTTGCAACTCAAGTCTAACATTCCAATACAGGTAAGTAGGTACCTACTGAACACAGTAGATCCATGCAGTGAATTCCAAAAACCAACTCTAAACCATAAAATCCAATAGTGAGAAGCCCGTACATCTCTATCCTCAAAACTGCGCTGTCTAAATACGGTCTATCAAATGAAGCGAGAGTCAGAGGCGATGACTCAAATATGGTCACGTAAACTCGCGTAATTCATTCAAAGCGAAAGACATCCAGGGGCAGTGAACACGTAAGATCTTACGCTAAGTTTTTCCTCCAGACTTACACTCGTAATGATATCTTTAACTGTAGGAATATCTCTAGAAGGCATCGACCGCAGCATCATCGACGTAGAAGCTCCTGCGATCACAACCTCATTCGCGAGGTCGACGAACGTGGACGAAATAGACTAATTATAGATACCCAACCACACTTCACTCCCCTAACCAACTACACAAAGCACAAAGCACACCAAGCACCAAAACCAAATATCCAAGACGAGAAGAGCATTCTTTCATTAACACCCTCATCCACATTCTTAATATACCAACAATCCATCCAGCACCCCAAACTCATCACCAAACATTTCCAACATCTCCCAAATCCAAGTGGTAAAGCAAATTTAACAATCACACTAAAAACACACACAATGCGGCATCGCACCAACAAATTCGCAGAGCTTTCCTATTATATTGATAACATGATATCGCAGCAATGACAAGCGCAATTATATCTTATTGAGTACTATTCATAATCTGATGTAGATGACCCAACGAATAGATACAGAGCAGAATGTGCATTTACAAAGTAGATCACCCAAAACCCCAAACAAATCTTCAATCACATTTCCAGATACCTAGATAATTCTAACATCCATCATTAACCCAAACATGAACTCCAGCTTAAATATATACCAAACTTATACAAACACTAGACTACACAATTAATCAAACAACACTTCTCACAAATAATCTATCTATCAAGTGAACAAAAACCCCAACAGACAATCCATAGAACAGACAAACTGAAATTACCTCAGGTGTAAATCACCTGCAGATACAAATAAATTATCGTTGCACGGTCTAATCGGATGGTACACCAACTCTTTCTATAACCCACAAGTTCAAGAAATCCGGATATACATAATACATGATCAACATACCCGACGATAAGTGAAAATTGTGGCGACATGACCTAACCTGATATGCCTGCACAATTTGAACAGAGGTTCATTTCAGAATCTATTTGAAAGATATCCTGACTCAGAGCTCACCATTTGGAGTTATGGGTAGAGAATCAAAAGCCATGAGCCCACAAAAATCATGCTTGCATTTTGCTATAAACCAATCGACATTTTCAAAGGTCAATGCACAGCAGGAAGGATCATGAGTTGGAAGCAGGCATCGAAAAGGAGCTTTTACCGTGAGCGTCGGGAAACGAATTCACATGATGAGAGGTACCACCAACTTATTAGGTATCAATTTTATTAATTTATGACTACCAATGATGTAAAACAACTATACTCTGAATAAATCACTCTCGTCTCTAACCCTGTCTATCGATATTGTCTTATGAGTGGATATCAGTAGATACAAAGATTGACATAATCTGCCATCAAAAGTAGTGCTACCTTAATCATCCATCGCTACCTCCTGTTAAGACCGTTCGTTTGCATTTTCTTACGAACGGCCAAGCCTTGCTCCCTAGCGTATAATCCCTACACGGAATCAGCTCGCATGGCGAATGGATATTAGAGTTGAAATTCTTACGATTGTCGATGCGGCTTGAGTGGCAATGCCGGTAATATTACCTCCTTGGTTCTGCGATTATTCAAAGCTGGCAGAGCGGGTATTTGTGGTGGCTTGCCATCAGCAATACTTGAAGGGGAAGACTTGGAAGGAGTCAGAGGGGGCCATTCAGATGAGTCTGTAGGGTCAACTGAGACTGTAGGCTTTCCCTTCTCCTGATTGACCTCAGGCAAGCTTCGCTTCTTCTTATTCTTCAAATCTGTCTTTAGTGGTTCTTGTTGTCCCAAAGATTCAGCACCACCATCTTGAGAAGGTTTTACTTGTTGTTTAACTGCCTTGGGCTCGTTCTTACGGGCAGGTCCAGTATTGGTGGTTGAAGAGACTTTATTATTGTCTGAAAAGTTTGACTGAGATTGTTTCTTGAAATCCTTGGAGGAACCGTGAGTCTTTGACTTCTTGTGATTGGACTTTGCAAGAGGTACATTAGGGGTAATTGAAGCCAAATTGACACTTGGAGTCGAGATGATTTCGGATTTGACTTCATTGTCTAAGGACTTTCCAGTTGTTCGCTCGCTGTCTTTTGGGATTTCGGTTACATCTCGAGTTGCTTGTTGGAGAATAGAGTCTTTCGAAGCTTCATTAGATATAGATTCAGTCGAAGAGACACTTGGTTTCCTGGTGGAGTCTCCACTGAACAGTGTGTCTTCGCCGCCAAGTGATGGATTTGTAATTGTCGAGTCAGTTGGCGAGAGTATGGCAGGGATTACGCTAATGTTGTTTTCCTTATCGATCTCGGCCTTGTTGTTGGATTTGAATTGCTTCTTATTTTTCTTAGACTTCTTCGCCTTTCCTTGAGACGTTGAATCCGAATCCATTGCAGCTCCTGTTCCACCCAATGGTTCTGACAAGGAGATTTTGACAGGCCCTGATGATTCGAGAATCTCAACTGGTATCTGTTCAACATTTCCTGTTTTCATTGCAGCCATTGTGTCTACTTTTGTCTCGGTGGTTAACGATTGACCTGTTGTAGAACTTGTCGATTCCTCAATTGGCGAAGCTGTTGGTGAGGCCAACGAATTCTGATCGTTCAATTGAATTTGAGACGTCGATCTGACGGGAGTTTTAATCGGGGTTGTGTTGGCTGACCTATCTGTGTATTAGTGCAACGCTTCAACCGAGTTTGAACTTTCAATGGAACACAAAGACTCACGTATCTTGGCCAACTGTCTTCTTCTGTCCACGACCCGGACTGTTATTTGAATTCTTCCTACTAGGCCTAGATTTTGAAAAGCTTATTGAATGTCAGCGATTTTTGAAATGATAACATCCTGTGTAACATATATCCACTTACTTCTTTTTGATTGGCGAGTTCTCTTTTCTGTTGACTGGGCGGTTGGGCAAATTTGCCATGTTGTGATCAGCTCCAGGTTTTGTGCCGTTACGATGACGATCTGCCTGCGCTCCACTATATGATCGATATGGAGCCATACCGGCAGTATTTGTTTTATTGTCCAATACTGCACGGGGCATTTGTTGTTGAAAATATACTCCTACTCCTCTTTCATGTTGAATAACTTCCGTGAAAGCCGCACTTAGTCCATGTCCTGGGATGTGTTGAAGTGGTGCTTGTGTCAAAGGATGGGGAGGGATGGACTGAGAATTTGGTGTATATGGAAAGGGATCAGAGACATTTCCTGGAGTCATATGATTGCCATTCTGATAAAGAAATTGATTTTGGCCACTCTGGGATTTCGAGGGTCGATGTTGAGATATCGAGTTTTTCTTTGGCCAAGCTCGATTTTCGGCCGCAGGATTAAACACATAGCGGTTTTGGTTATCTCCATGGTAACTGTGGTAGCTGGAGTTACTGCCCGATCGCTCTCTTGAATTTTCAAGTGGATATCCTGCTGTTAGTATATGCCCATTTGGCATCTTGTAGCCATCAAATCTCTTAATTGCCATGGCCAAGACATCGGCATCGAATCTATCGTAACAATTAGCATCATTGCATTATTTAGGTCAGTTCATAAACTTACGTTACGAAAATTGGACCATTGTTACTGGGCCTGAGTAAGAATTTAATTGACAGCACTTTTCCGACTTCCGACATAAGATTTTTCAACTCATGACTGTAAAACATTGCCAAATCTGCACCCTTCATGTAAAGAGTCCGGCCAGAGGGGAATCTTGGCGCAGAACTGTCATAAGTATACAGACAGAAGTCATCTGTTTTATAGAGCTTTGGATATCCTACCATTTCACCTGAGTCGGCAAGTGGTTGGCTCATTTTAGAGTTGTCAAAATTCTTGACATTTCGTACATCGTTAGGAAGTTCCATACGAGAACCAACCGAATTATCTTTGCCCATTAGACGGTTGAAATTATCACCAAAAGGGACGGGAGCAAGATCGTTACGGAAGTAAATAGGCTCGGGCTGAAGAGCTCGAGGAGGGCTTACTCGTGTGCTATTGAACATGTTTTGTTGTTGATTGTTCTGCGATGGATGCATAAGGCTGTGTGGCTGAATTACATGAGGCCCGAACCATTGAAGTCCTCTATTTTGAAGAGTCTCAATCGATTTTCCACGATGCCTAGATATGTTGCGAAGTCCATTCTCATTTTGGTAGCTCTCGGAACGAGTTGGAGAAACATTCAGGCTAGTCGTAGCATTGATTTTGTTGCCCATACTGCGCTGATCCTTCATGAAGCGATCGTATTTTTGTGGTTGTTGGCGAGGATAGGTCGATGTCATTCCCGCGGCAGCTTCACTTCGATTTGCAGATTTCAATTGTTTTTGAGCTATTGGATTCAATGGCATACTAGCAGTCCTATTGGCGTAGAAGCTAGACTTGGATTGGGGTTGGATGGGACGGCAACCATGCCATGCAAGATTCATTTCTATTGCTTTTCCTTTCATAGGAGCAATTGCTGGTCGATCGACTTGTTTTCCTTTTCCAGCCTGAACATGACGAGTCTCATTACCTGAGACAGCTCTAACACTCGAAGCGATGGGAACTTGAGGATGCAACGGCTGATATGCATCATGAAAAGGGACTGAATGAGTAACTGTCGTGGCTTGCAAAAGGCGCAAACGACAATTCTCCAAAGCTGCTTCGACGGTTGACTTTAGCTCTGGAGCAACTTCCTCAGGCTCATCCTGGCAGAAATACTTGTACATGCTACCCGCAGCAGAGTTTAAGACCAAATCTCTATGATCTGCCACCCATGCTTCGGTATATTGATTAATTTCATCGATTACCTCCTTCTGTATCTGTGGCTTGCGTCGCTCATTTTCCTCGCCAATAAAAAACATGACATAATAGAGAAAGCCAGGACTCTCCAATTGTATATCGGCTGCATCCCAAAGAAAATAAAGGTCGTCCCAGTTGGTAGGCTTACTAACACAGCAAACAATGTCTGGATATAACTCAAACAAGCTGGTAGCTTTGGCCTTGGCATCAGCCACTACATCACAGTGCGCAATGCAGGGGATTGCCGTAGGAGCAGATTCTCGTTTTGGAAAGCGGCCACGATCAGTGGAGATCCATGCAGGCATATCAGGGAGATTTCGAACGTCCCATCTCTCAGGATTGCTTTCCGTAGGTTGAGGAGCTTGTGGAGGTCGGGAATTCTCCGTCATATGTATCGGGACGTAATATGGTGGACGACTCATTGTTCCGCAATATCGTAGCAAATGCGAAGTGACAATTGTTGATGTTAGGTCGGAGATTGGAGATGGGAATCTGTAGATGTGGGTAGATTATCTTCGTGAAGCCGTGAAGTGAGGAGTTGTATTATTGTTTGAATGTTCCAATCGAGTTCAGAAATTCAAAATCGGGTATATTTGCCAGTGATGCCGGCGAGAGCTCTTCCTAGGAAGTTATAGAATTGTTGTAAAATTATTACGATATTCCTGATGCGTCTTTTTTGTGTTAATTGCTATTGCCAGCAATAGCAACGCAACTTGTATGAAAGCTTGAAGCTCAATGCGACAATAATTGACTCGTTTGATGCTACAAGAGAATGCAACGAGAGAGAATTGATTGTGATAGTGCAGAGATTGTATTCTTAAAGAAAGAGTGGAATAGAAAGTTTGATGGTGGGAGTTATTAAAAGTGTAGGTGTGAAAGAGGACGTTCCGGAAGAGTTGTTAGAATAGAAGTTGGAAAGACTTGAAGAGAAAGGTTGACTTTTTTTTGAAGAAGAGGAAATAAATTGGGAGGGGAGATGAAGTAAGAAGTCCTTGCCGTACTAATTCACCTTCTAATAACGCTAAAAATGACGAGTACTACCTAGTACAGCTAGTAGAACTTCATGACGAGTGTCCGGTGGTGAAAGTGCATGATATAAGTAATATTATTGGAGCTTGCATTTTATAATTCATTGTCTTGCGGTCATTAGCATATTCTGAGGCCAGCTTCATCGTACTATACCTGCCTAGGTCCCTATCTATTCAACCCGAGTTTGAAGGGAGGAGTCACATCGCACATGATCAAAACTCCAGCAATGGGTGTTTCGTCCTTTTATTCTTCCGTTCTTTCATCCTTTAATTTCTGCAGACTTCCATCCTCCTATACTGGAGTTAAACACGAGAAGTGGAAGCTCCATTTGAAGATTACTTCACTTGAAACTGTACGTGGTGAACTGCATGGGGTGAGGAACAAATACTGGGGGAACATACATCTTGAATACCTAGGAATACAATAGCTATCCCGATTTTTAATAATTAATAAATCCCTTCAAATCATTCTGTCCCATTGTAGAACAGTAGACCTCTCCAGGGCTTTTTCTGTCTATTCCAAACCCATCCATTCACTCCCATATGTCACAATACCCAGTAATGCGGGATAACTTCAGTAATTGATGCGATTAAACAAATTGATATTGTGAAATTGGTATTGTAAACTTTTTAGATGATGAACGGCGCAAACAATGCAAAGGCTAATTTTTGGAAAGAGCATTGAGCATCGTCAATATCTCAGATTTACTATCTCCGACAACAGCTTTCCCATTACTCCAATCCACAGTCTGTTAAAACATTAGTCAAAAGATCATTCCATGATTTGAATTTACGTCAAGGAACATACCAGAGGTCTCTGGAAGCTATCTTCATTGGCTTTGATCTTCCTTACGGCATCTGCTTCATCCTTTGCACCGGTAACAATACTGCTAACCTTTGATACACCAATATATTCCAGAATGCTCTTGAGTTGGTCTGGGGTAGGTGCAGATTCGGTGACTTCCAATTCGAACTCTTGTCTCTTTGGGTTGGTCTGGGCAGAGTGGTCGCTAGCTTGATCCTCCGTCGCGGGTTCAGTAGCATTGGCAGATGCTTGCTTCAAAAGAGTATGAACTCTTACTGAAGCTGGAGAGCTTGCCTTGTGAAAGAGAGTAATGACATCGAGAGTTTTATGCTATAAATTGACAACGTCAGTAAACACCTAATAAAAACAATCTACCATCCAAAATCAAGGTCTATCAGAGCTGTTGTTGTACTTACGAATCGAAACATCTTGACTGGTATGTATTATTATGTTGATTGGTATTATTGTTAACGTTTTCAGATGCTGTTGTTTGACGTCGTCGAAATCTTGAAGCTTTGAAAGTTAAGATGACGTTGACCGTTTTGACCTTGTGCGGCTTTCCCCTCCGTACCATGCTACATCAAAAATAAATCCTTGGTGTATCCTTGATCCCTGTCATTTCTACGCAGTAAATTTTGTGTTCTGTACCATAGCAACGAGGACTTTTGATTTGTCGCGTAGAAGACGTGAGACTTTAAAATCCTAAAGAATTCGAGAACACCACAAATTTATCTCCTCACGCATTCCAGACAATACCAGTCTTTTTTTGAGACACATCACATTCTTCTCCCTTGCTTTAGAAATTACATAATGCCGCCATTAATATTACACAATGTTCCAGAGGAGGAGTGTTATGTGGGAGAAGATGGTATCAAAAGACCTTATGCTATGCTATTCCCTGGGTAAGCTTTTCCACGTTCATATAATGGAAGGTTATCAGTCTGATTCAAGTAGAAATGATGGAAATCCCGCCGCGGCAAGAGTTAGAAGAACTGTTCCAGAGACAGGATCCTTTGGTAAATCGACAAGACGATCTCGATCAAGAACTGGCACACCAGCTTTGAAAAAGGAGGATCCGACCTTGGCAGCTGCAGATGCAATATTCGCTGCCACTTTCGCAAGGAGAGCAGCGGCAACATCAGACTCGGGACCATCTCAGCGCAAATCTTCGATACCATCTTCATTATCGCAAACCAATCTTCGAGATAACAATGCTTTAGTAGCTATTGATGGTAACGCGGGCCAATCTTCGAGATTTGTACACAAGGAGCCTACAGAGGTTATACTACGAGGTTTCACCCCAGAACATCAATGGGCAGCTATTGCGGAATATGAAAGAATTGCTGGGCACATATGCGAGGATTATCCTCGCGATGCACCTCTAGATCAACGAAGATACAAAACCGACCTCCGAGATCCTGTTGTTCTGCGAAGACGTCCGATGACCATAGAAGAAAAAGCAAAAGCTTTGAAATATGCTGGCGGGAAGCACTGGATTAAAATCACGTTCGAATCCGCGGAAGCAGCAGATGCGGCGATAGAAGCCTCTCCACAAGCAGTACTTGGTTATTTTGTTCACGCTGAACTCTATCGCGGTGCGCCACCAGCAAAAGATGAACTAGGAGTTTCTACAGTAACATCAGAAAGATCATCTCGTCTCAATTCTAATAGACACCGCTTCGACCCTGGACCATTCCTTCCAGGCGCTGAACGTCCACTTCAACAATCCGGTCTCCCCCGTTCCTGGACTACTCCTGAAATGTCGCAAATTACTCGAAACGTACACTTTGAAGATCGCGCCCAATCTCCTGAAGGCTCCCAAGCTACCAGTCATACAATCGATACTACTACATTAACGACATCTACAGTCACAGGTGGTAACCTTGCCCTTCAACAACGGCCGTCTTCTGCAGGTTCTGCCACTCCCGAAGCACCTTCCCTCTACTGTCGCAAAATCCCAACAGCTCAACGACTACAACTTCTCCCTGCCGATCAGGCCCTACTCCCTCAAAAATCGTACACACAACAAGTTTTGTCCAACATTCCGCTATTAAATTGGTTCAGTGCGGATATTATAGGGGACACAGTTCCAAGAACAGAGACGGGTGAATTCGATTGGGCAAAAGCGAGTCTTTATTGGAGGATGATCTACTGGTTCGACACATACCTAGGGATCTTTGGAGTTGTAGGAGGGGAGAAAGATGATTAGAGTTGATTATGTGGCGAGATTTTAATGGAGGGACGCATTGTCGGGCATGACATTTATTTTGGAAGACGAAGACGAAGCATGTTAGATTGTGTTGGAGAAGCTTTGAGACTATACCCGAGATTGCGCGAAAAACTACAGACGAAGAGCGTAGATGGCACAGAAATGTAATAAATGACCGGCCAACCAATTGGGTATGGATGATGGGGCGACTGAGGGAAAGGAGTTTTGGCGCGAGACTGTTCCCAGCGAATATAGCATGAAAGTTTATTTTGTCATTCTGTCAATCATCAAATATGAAACTACTACTCACAGCTCTTCCTTTCTACTTTATTCTTGTTAAACTTGTCAGCATACCTCCAAATCGTCTGATACACAATTTTTATATAACTCCATCCCAGATCCCAAACCGAAACCGAAGACCCCGATACCCATATCCCCGTATACGCATGCTAGAAAGAGAAAGAAAAATAACAAAATTGGTCTAGAGGGGTATTAGTACGCTTGAGGAAATGTTCCACGTGCTAAACATTTAAACATAAAATCTATCGTTCCATTCTCGCTCTCTTCTGTCTTCATCATTTTCAGACTCGGTTTCTGATGATGAAATTCGCTCGTCTCCGCGGATGGTGCCCTCTGAGTGCATACTGCTGGTCTCGTGTGACATCTCTGCTCGAGTATCTGCCGATGATAATGCGTTCGTCTCTGTCTGCATCCCCGTCTCCGTTTCTGCGAATATTTCCGGCGAGGAAATTGGTGACGGGACTTGCGAATCTAGGATAGTCTCGTCTTTGAAGATCTCGGGTGTGACAGAGCCGAAAGCCTCGAATCTTGATCTCTCGCTATATTCTTCTCTGGGAGAGGGAAGTTGGCTGGGAATCTGACTAGGTGGAGGCAACTCAAGTGGATCTAGACTTCTTTCGACAGCCTCTGGACTAAAGGGCCTTACGCCTCGGGAGCGGTTCAGAATTCTGGTGTCTCGCTCGGAGAATATTGATCCGCTATCTATATCACGATCTGCGACTGCAGCTAATGACTGGTAATGATTGTTGTCAACAAGGAGACTATCGCTACGCTTGTGGTTCACCTTTTTATGGGGCGCATCGGTAGCGGGCTGCGTGGCATCTACAAGGATTGATTTTTGTGGCAGAATGCTGAAAATCTTGGATGGGCTACCATTCGAGTCTGTGTTCGTAGAAGGGGGTTCCGACGAGAAGAGATCTTGACCGTGTTCGAGTAGATCTTCGAGACCACCTCCTGTCCAACCTTTTCGTGCAAGGGCTTCAAATATTTCCACCTCTGCGCGGACGAGAGATGAACTAGCTTCCACCACTTTGGTGCTCACATCTTGACAATCTCTCAATAAAGCTCTTGAATGTTCACCGTGCAGTGTTGTAAGACCATCAAGCCTTGTAGTTAACTCCACTAGATGTCCTCGGAATCCTCGCACATCTCGTTTCCTCTGCTTGTGTAGTTTTAGCCCTTCCTTCTCCATCTTTTGTATTTCTTTGCTCCTGTTCTTCACTTCTTTCCGATATGAGACCTCCTCTTCCTCTATTTGCCTACCCCAATTGTCTAGTTCATGCAGCAAAGGCACCTCAAATGATCGGTATACACATTCTGAAAGTATTTGCTGATGGTTCGCTATCAACTGGTGTACCCCACTAGCAGACATCAAGTTATCCCCAGTACAATTCCCTTTTGCAGTAAAACTGTTGCTGAGACTGCCGCCAGGGGGAGCCAAGGCTTCGGATCTTGCTTCTTTCAATCGTGCACATGCTTCTAAAGCACTACCAAAGGCGGATGCAGAAGAGCTTAACTCTGCGAGTGCTAGTCGATAGCTTTTGGCGGTGCTAATGAGTTCGGAATAGGCGATTTGGGAAAGTTCTAGGTCGGCTTTCGTAAGGACGGCGTGGGGCGGATGAGGAACTGGTGGAGGTGGAAGGGCAAGGGAAAATGTGGATGCGAGGGGAAGTGTGGAAGCATATGAGTAAGTTGGAGATCCGGGGAGGGGACGTTGCGAGGGGGATCGTGGTCGAGATGTCGGTGGTGCCATGATTATATCCGCTTTGTTTACAAATTCGAAGTGAAGCTTGAAGGGAATGGATGGAGGCTCAGGCACATGCAAGTATTATGAGAGGCCTACAGAATATCGAGGCCGCACAATAGAATCTTTCAACAATTCAAAATATTATTAACATAATGTTTTAGAAGTTATGCGCGTGTTGACGACCAATAAAACAAGATAGTTTTTGATAAAGATACCTACCGAGTATTAATATTCAAGATAAGAGACATGCAAGGATTTGCACAACAGTGGGAGCAGGGGTTCATGAGAGGATGAAAATCTTGAATTTGAGGAAAGCTTTTGCGCAATTGCTTCAAAAGCTTCGAGACTTTTGTAAAATTGCCTATTCTAGATCATGTAATTATATTGTAAGTTTTTATCGAAATTCAATGATGTTACAATTAACTGTGAATTTTCTCATTCAATTTTAGAAGAGTTTCACGAATCCGTGCAGCACTATTGACTTAATAAATTTAGCGCGATAAGGCGGGGAGAGCAGAGCTCGGAGACTTTCTTTAATTGCTAAATACAAACAACAATCTGAACTAACCTCCTCTCTAACTTTTTTTATTTGCAGATCTGAAAAAACATAGAAGCACATCTTTGTGTACCTCTTGATATTTTTGAACACTTTCCCTCCATACAAGATCTGCAAAGGTCACAATTCATAAAATGCCTCCACCATCAGCTCTCACTATCCCCGCAGTCACAAAGCACACTGCAACTGTCATCATGGCTCATGGTCTTGGTGATAGTGGTGCCGGATGGGTTTCGCTCGCAGAGAACTGGCGTCGTCGCCAAAAGTTTCAAGAAGTCAAATTCATATTCCCAAATGCGCCTGCCATTCCCATCTCAGTCGTATGATAAGCCGACCATCTTGGAAGAAATATGCAAGCTAACAAATCATTCAGAACTTTGGCATGACCATGCCAGGTTGGTATGATATCGTAAGACGCACTAATTCCGTTCGTCTTTGCATTTATACTACACCTTTGTTTTTCAGAAGGATTTCGCTGACCACTCTCAATGAAGACAACCTTTAGTGACCTCCAGGCCGAGCAAGATGAGGCTGGAATTCGACGTTCCCAAGCTTACTTCCACTCGCTCATCAAATCCGAAATCGAAGATAGCAAGATTCCATCCAATCGCATTGTGCTCGGCGGTTTCTCCCAAGGAGGCGCAATGTCTATTTTCTCCGGCATTACATGTCCAACACAACTCGGAGGTATCTTTGGTATGAGTTGTTATATGTTGTTATATAACAAGCTTCAAGAAATTTTGGGCGCAAATGGTGGCTCCAACAAGCAAACCAAGATCTGGATGGGCCATGGAGATTCTGATCCTCTTGTTAAGCCTGAATGGGGTATCAAGACGGCAGAGGTGCTACGTGACGAGGGCTATGATGTTGAATTGAAAATGTATCCGTAAGCGCATCCCTAAGATTCGTTCTTTTATAAGCTTTTATGCTAACTTCATCAAAGAGGTCTCGAGCATTCAGCCGATGTTTCGGAGATTGAGGATCTTGAACAGTACCTCACCGGTAGAATTCCACCAATTGGGGATAAAGAGAGTCTATGACTAGAAGAAGGCGATCTCAAAAGTCCTTACAATCTAGCGGTGCTAGTGTGCTTCTTCCTGGTAACATTCATGGCTTGGCGCTGGTTGCAGAGAAGGGGAAATGATGGGAGGGGAGATACCAGGAGAGAATGATTTCAATTAAGATTTTCCGATTTGGCACTTGAATAGATCACCAATACAGCCGCGGGACGGTATTTAATAGCTAGAGTGTTTTGAAATTTGCTTAGCGTGTCAAATGCAATATCTCTCTTTCCTCGAATCTTTGAACAATTGCTCTGTGCTTCAAGCCCTTTTTGTTCAATGTTTGTCGTAATTACAGTATATCTTGTTTATTGTGTCGGTTTGATTTCCTCCCAAGCTCAACTTCTAGGACAAAGGACTCTGTTTTGGGAAAGCCGACTTTTCTTTGATGTTTAAGACCCTTGGCACGTTGATGCTTCGAAAACTATTTCCTGAGCTTCGAGTTCGATGAATGATATTGTCCCTAGAATGTATTGACTGGACACTAAAACATAATGGCACAACCTGGAACACTTGCATTTGACACAGCTGCAGTGATATACATCAAAGCCCTCCGGAGGAAGAATATAACTATTCGCCGCAATAAATGGAGAGCCGACCCTGGATTTAATCATGACAATCACGATTTTCAGGGGCACATTGCAACCGGTGGATTCGGTGTTGTTTTAAAGGTCACTAATTCAGAAACGAAAAAGCCTTATGCCTTGAAGCTCCAGTGGAATCTCGACAAATTCGAATTGGATCTTCCAGAGGGTGCTCTCGTACCACCTCTCACGCCCAGCAGCGAAGCCACCAAGAGCTCTTCTCGATCGGTCGAAAGACTAAGTCTCCGCGCTAAGCGGGACTCCGAAACGAGAATCTATCTCCGTTTCATCAGAGGTGGACATCCGCACATATGCAATCTCGAAGCATTTGTTCAATACGTACCTGAATACTGTTATGAGAAGCCGGTTCTGGGACTCTATTTCGAATACTGCGACGCGGGCAGCTTAACGAGCTTGGCGAAAGCATTTCGCACTCATCGTGTTAAACCGCCAGAGTTATTGATTTGGCAGATTTTTTATGAATTGGTTAGCGCGGTTGCGTTTCTGCATAATGAACATCCGGATTACAATATGAAGAGTGAACATCAGGGACGCGATGTGATTTTTCAGAATGATATACAATCCGGAAACGTATTTCTGCAATGGGGATCGGATCGCGAAAACGGATATCCGCACGTGAAGATTGGGGATTTTGGGGTTGCGTTTACGCAGCCTCCAGGGGGTCATGTTCCCAATCTCGAGGAATATGACGAGCCTGATCCTGAGGATGAAGAGTGGGAACCGCATGATAGGAAGAAGAAGGGCGAGGTTTGGTGGTTGGCCGCCGTGGTGTATGAGTTAGCGCGTACTGGCGTCATTCTTGGGACGCTGGATAAGGAGAGGGGGAAATTGCTGGATGTTCATCCGATTGAGAGTCATTTGAGTGAGGATCTGGATCAAATGCTTAGAGGGACGCTCACAGCTGGAGTCGATGAAAGACCTTTCTCTGGAGAACTTTATCTCAAGCTTAAAGGGGCTTATGAGGATCGGGTAGGCTTAATGTATAGAAAATTACCCGATTGGGCGGGAGAAGAAGTTTTACAGCATACGTTTGATGAAAACCGGATGAAGAATCTGGATGAAGGAGCACTCGAGGTTGAAATGGCGGAGAAGGAAATTGCAGATGCCATCAAGAGAATTGAAGACGAGATGATGGAAGCATGGATAGAAACCCACAATACAGAGGAGCTAGAGAAGCTTGATGAGGAGGGAGGCGTGGAAGAGATGACGATTCAGTTCCATGAGCAAGCGGTGCAAGAAGTAGAAGAGAGGCGGTTAAAAGCTTTGGCTGAAGCTGGGGCTGGGGCTGGGGCTGCAGCCGGAGGAAAATAGTTTCGATGATGGTACTTTGAGAATATCGTAGAATAATCGGCAAAGCAATGGAATTTATACCATTTTTCAGGCTACATCTCCTTCCCTTCCAGAGGTTTCACTCATAATTCATGGATTTTACGACCAAAGGAGATTGGAAAACAGGCTTCTTGAAGGCTTCGATTAGTACCCTGCCTGACGGGTTTTCAGTATTGAAAAAAGTTCATGCAATGAACTATCTCGAATAGAGATAATTCTCACTTGGTCTTCAAGACTCAAAATCGGCTTGTTAAGTAAAATATAATTGCAGGTTGAGAATATGTCATCCATGAACTACACTTCATAGTAGTGGATGGTTTACAAGCAGGTAGTACCCTATAAGGGGCAATTAGCTATGGTCATATCTGGGACTCCTTGGAGCATATGTGCTTGACATATCACCCCCCCCCCGCCGTTTTTCATTGATCATGAAAACGTATCTCACAATACTCTACTCTGGAAGCCTACAACCCATGGAATTTTCAAATTAAAATAAGCAAACTCAGAAGGGAGAAATTATCAATTAATTAATACTCGTATATACAAAGATTCTTGCGCCTGGATATCTCCCACTACGTCTAGCTGATATTTCTTTGCCATACTCTATTCATGATCGAGCTTTCGATTATATACATGAAAGTGTCCTCGGCCAATCACTTGAGCCAAAACCTCGCTAGTTGCTGTACCTATACCAAATCGTCTCTGCGTGAAAAGCTGAACAAGATTTATAATTCCTGATTGTGTCAGATATTCATGAGAATATCAGAAATTATCTAGTGGCTGAAATCAATTGCTGAATGTTGCATCCTAAAGTCAACCCTAGCCAGAGGAGAATCCTCCACATTAAAGTAGTTATCCAAGGTGTTTAGGCGTACAAAAAGTAGCTGGCCAAAACTAAAAGATACACAGTCTTAATCGAAGGGTTATGAAAACTTCGGTCGGAGGCTGATTTGGAAGAAGCCATACTACTGCTGATGCCCATGGTTGTACTGGTGGTTTGGGTACTAGTGGAGCTTGCGCTGGGACTGCCAACGGTACTTGTACCCGTAGTAGCTGCAACCGCCGTCTGAAGAGCCAACGTGACGTTAGTGGAAATTGGAGAATCTATCCACCCATTCTTCTGTACTTGTTGAATTCCAGCGAACCATGCTTTCGCCATTTGCTGATATCCATAATCTGTTGGATGGAGTCCATCTACCAAGTCATTCACAGTGACATAGTCCATCATGTTGACTGTGGAAACCTTTTGACCAGCGGAAACTTTAGCTGCAACGATATCGGGTATCTTGGAATTGAATTCGACCATCGCGGCATCTACGGTATTATTTGAAGCGGGGGTAAGCTGAGCAACTATGAGAGTAACATTTGGAACTGCAGAAGTAATCTCATCGATTAGTCCACTGAGTCGATCTGGAGCTGTGGTGACATTGTCGAAATTGTTCATGTCGTTCGTACCAGCCATAAGCAAAACCAGATTTGGATCCTCGGGAAGAGATAACTTCGCATATTCGGCAATTTGGGAAATAATGGCTCCTGGATGACCCTCATTGAAATTGTCACTCATGTTGCCTGCTCGGACCGAGCCCACATATTGAACGGTGTTTCCAGCAGATGTGAGTAGATTACGAAGGCCAAGGCGAAAACCATTCCCATCACTAGATAAGAAGCCGTAGGTTATCGAATTACCGAGAGGTTGCTTCGATAGTCAGCATGCGTAGTGATTAGAGACAAAGAAACCAAAGAGTCGAGTCGAAATTGTCTGCACCATTGCCAGGAACTCAAACAGGGGACTTACAATTCTGAGGCTGTTGCTAGATCTCGTGACATTAGATATCGTGTCATTGGATCTTGTGCTATTGTATCCGCGAGTGTTTACATTGGGAAATATCAATGCTATAGAAGCGTTAGTCACAGATAAATGAAACTGGGTGTCGATGCAGATAAACATACCATTAGTGCATGTCAGTAAAATGCTAATGCATATGTTAGCATAAAGGAAATGCATCTGTACCGCAAATGTAACGAAACGGGATAGGGAAACGAGGAAACCATCTTCACTGTTGACGGGGTACCACTATCTTTATGTGTGGTAACAACAGACGCTTGGGGGACATTTTTCAACGAGGGGTGTTCCACATCATCTATACGTATTGCGCAGCCTGGATGCAGTCAAACATTCAAACAGGGATGGATTGATCAGACGGCCAACTGAAGGTCTAAACGCTAGAGCAGATGTGAAGCTATTGTAATCTTCACGGATAAAAGGTGTCCCATCTCATGAGGATAATTCTGCCTCTCGTGAACCCCGCTGTGACCGACATAAATCTATAGTCATAAGGTACAAGCCCATTCTTCAAGTGATTGCTGACACCCAAAGCGCGTAAAAGAGGCTATGGTTTGACGTAAGCATCAAACGTCGTCTCATTAGAAACACCGAGCACCGTGCGGATTTTTTCTGTAGACGTTTCCACAGATTTCGTAGACAAATCTCAACGGCCGGGCGTTTCCGAATAAACACGAAGCCTGCATCCATGGAAGAGCAATGGTGTTGTTTGATCAGTGAAGGCTTGGATTAGGCTAATTGTTGATACTACCAAGACCAGACGTGGTGTGGCCTTCGAGCGTGGCACGAATGAAGCCGGGGCCTTTTTACATATCACGTGGATTACCCGGACATTGTGCTTGGAGAATAAAATTCAATGCTGTAAAGCATGGAAAAAATTCAGAATACAACTAACAAAAAAACCCCAGACAATCTATTGAAACTTTCTATCTACTCTATTTGATAAGCTCTCTGAAAGAAAATTTGTTTCAAACTCAGTTCAACTAAATAGCCCCCCCCGCATGCATCGTCGTCCATTGTCCTTATCTATCGTAATTCGAAACCCTTCACCTGCTCTCGGACCTTTTCGAAATACATCAAGATGGTTCTTCAAATTTGAATTGCGTATGAACTTCCTTTCTGGTTCGCATCTATGTGAATAAGATGAGACATCCCTCATAACCACCGAGTCGAGCCATACGCGTAGCATAGAATGCTTATCTCAGAAGTAGGTTGAGATACGATAGCTCTCGACACTCCATCGAGACGAACGATTGTATCTTTCGGACATGACGCGCGTTGGTATTCATCGGAAGGTATACTGCAGAATTGATCCGAAATATAGTATGTGTAGAGATGCGGAGAAGAATCCAACATATGAGGTCCCAGTGTTCTCATTCTTCACAGTCGTCCGATGGTTGAAAGTTCCAGTACGGAGGTTTGCCATAATAAGCGAAACGAGACAAAATTTTATCGAAATATCCACGTCACCCCCTTCATCTCTGAAGCAAAGCATACGACTTGCAATTGCACTCAGTTGTCTTGGCAGGATTACACCGATCCATCACCTCCCTTGCCAACTGATTCAAGAACCCCTGAACAGTGTCCAAGAACTCTTCTCTCTGTACCAGAAACGAGCCCGAAACACTTCGATTGGAACTCGAAATGTCTTTATCCGATACTCTCCTGACGACGAATTGATTTAGGCGACGAAGGTTCCTCCGTAACGGATACAGATTCTTCTCCAACATTTTTCGAAGATCACTAGAATTCCCCCTATTCGATTGAAAACATTGTAAGCTAAAGGAGAGACCGATTTGTAATCGACGTAAGTGTCCGTTTGCGCAGCTAGTCTCGACACAAGATTTCAAGATGTTGGCAATCTTTGTGTGAGAGTAGCTGTTGATTTGAATCGTGAGATCCAGGGTGTGTACGGATTGAAAAGCCGGGGGCGGCTTTATGAATGTGTAGCCCAAGAATCGAATACCATAGTTGCTGATCGATGTCCGATAAGGTAGGAAACAATAAAGTTCGTTCAAGACTTCTCGATAGATCATTTGGTTTGTATGGAGGATCGGCGGTGAGTAGAGTTTGTGCTCTTCGCAGCGAGATTTCGGGTGGTTTGGATCCCAAGCCGATGTCCAGTCGAAGTCTGCCGAAGGGTCAATTGAAGGAATTAGGATTCGGTAGATCATTAGCCTAATCTCGAATGGGCATTTGAGGATGGGAGGGATCCCGCTTCGGGTAGAGGTGATTGAATCCGCAGACATATTGATATCTCTTTTTTGTTTCTTGAAAACAACTTCGTCGAAATTGTAGAAACGTGAGTGAATTGATTCTCAAATATCAGAACTGGGTCGTACACTGTCATTATCATGGTTATGCATGTATGACGACTGACTCGATCCGCTGCTCCACCGAAAATTTGGTGATTACCGGTGAGTCTCCGTGGTGGAATGATGAGTGGCCATATTGTTAGTAAGGTGGAGAGATGTTTCCCGCCCAGTCGTAAAACGGGAGGGATCTACCACCCCCGTTACATTGAACAACTCAACTTACTGAATTCGACTTGCTTTGCATGTCAAATCAAAACCTACCCACTCCATTTCATGATAACGATCTTCAGTACTACACGTGATTAGCATGTGAAGAGAATGATCTCTTCAATCATCGTTGATACGAGATACTATTCGTCCAGTCTTCTCATGTCCGTGATTAGATTGGGCATCTGTAACAGATCTTCAATCAATTGATCAAGAAAATTCGAATGACTTGCCAAAATACCTGAGGGTTGAGCTCCTTCATATCAGCACGTTTCATGTTCTGTTTCATCCCAAATTTCTCATCTGTCGTCTCGCTGTCATCAATTTCGAAAACTCCCTCACATCCTAACTTCACTATTCACGAATTCAATTCGACAATCACGTCCCGACATCATCTCTCCTCAAAATGTCCCCCGACTTCCCCAACCTCCTCTCCCCCGCCTTCCTAACGTTCTCCACCTGTCCTCTCAACCCCACCGCCGATCCCTCTTCCACTGCATCTCCGAATGAGACTTCACCCGGGGGCTCCCGAAAAACATATCTTTTAGCAACTATTTCCCAGAATATGACGCTTTCCACCACACCAACTTTTATATGTACAGATTCTGCTAGCGCGTCGTTCGCGCTAACGATTATTCTCGAGTCGCCATTGACGCCTGCGCAATTAGAGGGAAGTGAAAACGGTAACATTAGTGGAGATGGAAATGATTTCGATATCAAGAAATTGAAGAAAGGACACACAGTTGTGGTGCCGGACCCGAGGAGGCATGGGGTTAGAGAAGGAAAACAGGGGTATATCAGGTGTGTGTGGGCTGATCTTACTGTGAGTTATTTTTGCGTTCTTCAGACCTGATTCAAGGCTGATGAAGAATCGCAGATCATACCATCCTCTTTGGATAAACTGTCAGGAATGAGTGAGAGGTTTATTAAAGCTCGTGAAAGTTCTGAAGAAGACAGCCGAGGGGGTCTAGTGACATGTCAATCATGTGAGAGGAAAGATAGCGAGGAGCAACTTTCGAGATGTAAAGGTTGCAGCGAAGTTTGGTATTGTGGCAAGGTATGTTTTCCTGTCTGGAAAGGTGACCCTTTGAGTGGTTGATGGGCTGACTAGGAATACAGGAATGTCAAACTAAGGGATGGAATGAACAGGGTCATAAGAGTGAGTGCAAGGTTCTGAGAATGGTGTGCGGCATGAACTTGAACGATTAGATGATACAGTGTAAGAGTGCTTTAGTTCTCAGTAATTAAGGAAAGCTGTGGTAATTGTAAAAGTCACTGCATTTTATCTAATAGGCCATAATTCAACGACAAAAGACAATGTAACATAATAGAGCCATAAAAAATAAAAAAAGACGAAGAGCACGAGGAAATACAATAAGAAAAACACTTCAAATTGTCCTATCCTTCTCCCTCCTTCCTTAGTCAGAAATCCCTCCTCTGTTTTTGTGCATTGTTTTGTTGAAAAAGTTACGCAAGTTCAAATGTAATGAAATAGACATGATATCAAAAACAATTTTTTCCAGACGGCCGTCGATATCCGAGTGGTGTTAAGAATTAGAAGATAAAGCCGATCCTCTCATCGTCACATTCAGACACTGATTCCGTGCTTCTGGAACATATGCTTCTTCTGGTCTCTTTCTCGGAGCCAACCTTTGGAACCAACCCGATCACATCCGGGGTGAGTGCACTGGAATGGTGAAGGGTGTTCTTTCTTAATATGATCTTGAAAAAGCTTCTTCGTGTCGAAACCGTTTAGTCCCACTCGATCGCAGGACGCTTCATCGCAGATAAATGCAGAGGAGTTGTGCTCGACCAGCATGTGCTGGGTGAGATCGTCGAGAGATCTAAGATCTTGACGATACATCGTACCAAAGCCCCAACAATTGCCATGTTTGCAACGAAATGGCGACGAGTATATTGGACCAATGTAGTTAGACTCAATCTTGTGATAATTTCTGATGTGCTGCCTAAGGTGGTCCTTTCTCTTGAATCCGTTATTACCTCGGTATCTAAACGTGTTAATCAACAAGTCCAACTATCTCGTAAGTCAAATATGCGAGAGTACTCACGTAGAACAATGGGGGCATGGATGACGGGGAACATCTTCCTTGTGACATGCTTGGTGCCGAATTAAGTCACTGAATCTCCCAGCTGTCGATTCGCAATCAGGATATCGACAAACATATGCAAAATGACCGCTACTATAGGCATGGCGGTCGAGACGTTCCGTATTTTGGAATACGCTCCCACACTGGTGGCATGCGAGTTCTGTTGCTCCATGGCTTGTTTTCAGATGATCTTTACCTTTGGAAGAATCGCTCAATGCAACGAAGCAGCCTGGGATAGGGCAATGAAGAGCTTCATGATTGGCAGTCCTGCAATGCTCCTTGAGACTCTTCAATGTATGAAAGTTCAACCCACAGCCTTGTACACAGGATAGTTGCGGATGATTGAGGGCCCTGCTTTTAGTACAAAAGATTTCCTGGTCTTTCGTATAAAGTGCAAGCTCCGATATGTCAAGTTCTGATGAGCAAGTGGCGCAGGTAGTATTGGGGTATGTGAACCCGGCTCCGTAACCACATTGGCTATCGTTTGTGAGCAAAGTCAAATGATATGCCAAGAGGGTATTTGTACATACAGTGTAAAGTGCGTCAAGCGAGCCTTGTCTTCTGACAACCCCGCCCTTTTTCTATGAGTTAGCATTTTTTTTAAGCCACTCACTCTGTGCCCATGTCAACTGGATTCGCGGCATCCCAATCAACAAATTCTTGCCAGGCTTCGGCGGTAATGTCTTCGGGTGATAGGTCGTAGCTGCCGTCCATCTTGTATGCAAGGCGTCGAAAAGGGCGGATGATATCGAAGTTCTGAAAGAGCGGCGATGAAAATTCGAAGCGGGATAAAATTTCAAGAGAAAAGAGGTAAATTTTGGCGTAGGGGGTTGATGAGGGCAGCCCATCACATATACTGGTGAGAGTCCTTGTTACGCTGCTTTAAAACTACGAGGTCTGCAAAAAAGGGCGTTGTCGAGTTTGGTAGGTGATTGCAAGGGTATGATGCAGCTTATAGATTCGGTGAGGCGAACGAAGAAACCAACTCACCCCAGGCTACGACCATTCATTCATGATTGCGATTTTCCTGAATGCAAACATCGAAAACCACGAAAGAAATGGACATCTAACCATTAACATGAAGATTCAAGGCGATAGTAGCCAAAGAAAGAAAGGGCACTGAACCCTCGAATTTAATTTATGTACAAGAATCCATAATTCCATAAACACATACATTATACATATTTTTCATTTACCCCCAGATATCGCCAATATCGACGGTCCCAGCCGTGTCCCAATTTACCGCGTCATCTTTCACTTGATACGCTTCAATCTCATCTGCTTTCCCATCGATTTCCACAACCGCAAACGCAGCTCCAATCGCTGTAACTGCTATGGATTTGAATACTTTCGGATTTTGTGTCGAGTTTGCCATCGCTGATGGATGAGACCCCATTGCCGACCAAGTATTAATAGCTCCCGAATACGTGTTTGTTTTGATACCAGTACGCGAAAGTACGAGCGTTTCCCCCCAGCTTTCGAAGCTGGTTTGCACGTCGCCAGTCCAGTCAACATGTGAGTAAGATGCAGATGCTGCGATTGGCATGTTGAACGTGAAGGAATAGTACGATGCGGCATCTAACCTCCAAGCTTGAGCTAAAGGGTCTCATTAGCCTGGAATATGTGAAAGCAATTCTATAGAAAACTTACTGGGATACTCCCAAGCTGAAATGGTCATGACGCTACTTGGATTTTGATAGTACAAGTTTATCTGATCTGCTTCGCCTAGGCGGTAAAATGGTTGCAAGGCAAGACCAGTGTTATCTACAACGTCAACCATGATCTGGGTTAAATCCCAGCCCGAGGCCGTCAGATTTCCAACCTGCATTTTGTTGTTCGCATCTTGAAAAGCGATGATGGTGGTATTGCTGCATAATCTGCATTGCCAGTACATCACCGCAACACTTGAATTCTCGGAGATTATGTACTTCTCGGAAGACAAGGTTCCTTCACTCCATGAATCTGAAGCGACATTGTATACGATGTCGTGAAGAAGATTGTCAGAATCCGAGTACAATAAAGTGATCTCCTGTATTCCAGTTAGTAGGTACTTTACTCCCGGAGATATGACAACCTACGAAATCATTTTGAGGCATCGTTACAGCGGCAGCGAATGATGAACCATTTTTAGCGGTAACGACTGAACTTGTCGACCAGTTCCCACTCGATGCATTGTTATGTGCTTCCAGTATGTTTCCTTGATTGTCTTGATAATACACTCTAGTATTATTGACGTTGTTGGACTCGTAGGATATTGCGGCAACATTTCTTTGAAATGGAGCAATGGTAGAGCTCGCCAACGATGCAGTGATCGTTGAGGTGGGTGACTTGCTTGTCGAGGGATTCGTCGTCGAAGCCGTGGGTGATGAGCTATTAGAAGATTCTGTGCTACCGGGAACCCCATCGACATTCGCTACGTTCTTCTTCTTAGATGCAACAACTCCTCCAACCACTGCCGCTATGATTACGATCAAGCCAATGACACCGGCTAAGATATACCATTTCCATACTTTTCGTTTCTTCTGCGTATCCTCTGGATACACTATTGCTTCTTTCTCCGTTGACACTGGCTGTTTGATCAGAGGTGCATTGTGTAGTGCCGGTGATGATGGAGCCTCCGAGCAAGCGCTATACTGTTGGGCCGATAGATTTGACGATGTCCTATGCGACAGTGCGATTGGGGACTGGTTATAGTTATCGAATGGAAGTTCCGCAGGAAATACCGGCATTCCTATGAACTTCGTCTCTTCTTGGTAGTATGGGCGCCCATTCTCATCTATTTGCCTGTTGCCGTCAACAACTGGACTAAATTTATCATGCTGCTGTGGGCCATAATATTCGAAAGGCTGATTAACAACCTCCAACTCGCTGTGTCCAGACATCAGGTCATCACGTAAGTTGAAACTTTGTATGGGTACTTCCGAAGAAAAGGGAAGGGGAGGTATTCATAAAACGACTTCCTTCGACAAAGCTCAGAAGCGAGGATACGATGAGAAGGGAGAACGACCGTGATATCCTTGATATCCGTTCCCCATTAACGACCCACACAGCTGATCAGTTTGAGCGCTTCTCAACAGCTTGGATCATATGTGGACCTCTCCAAGGATACTCGTAAAAAAATAAACGAGATGTTCCAAGAAGTATTACGGACCCCAACGACTCCTATAGTTCAGTCAAGGAAAAACGTCTTGGCTAGGAGCATAGAACAATGATCGAAATAGTGATGGGAACTCGGCTCCGTGTTCTTGTAAGAGGAAAATCAACAATTCTGGACATGGCACCGACATTTGAGGCCATTGAATGATTTATCGATGCCAAACTAATTTCGCCTGCTGGAAAATGAGGTATGCTAGTTATTCAAACTTCAACAGTGGGATGACTTTAGTGCTACGAGCTGTAGTGGTTTCAAGCCATCACGCACTGCATCCGGTAAAGTGGATATGGGGAATCACAGATCGTTGGGTCAATTGAGCGTAATTCACAATTTTAAGCGCCGGGAATGCTTACTTGCCATGCTTCAAGCTTTCAACGAAGAAAGTTTGACGCCGTATCCGGTCAAAACCCCTGTACCGGCAGGACAAACTGTTAACTCGAGAGTCGCAGAGCACTTCATCAATCCATTTGGATCTGACTACCTGCATTCAGTCGCCCGCATTCCTCAGACTGGGAAGTTACCTAAATATATGGCACATTTGCCACTTCTGCTAACATTGTAAGCTTATTCTAATTTCTAACTGTCAAAAAAGATCGTCTCGAAATTTCTTGGCTTCTTCGCAGCACATTAACATTGGAAGTCCCCGAGGTCCCCGGGTGGGGGGTTCGATACTCTCGTGCGAGAACAAATTATCATTGCCCATAACTTTAACCTTAACCATAATCGAAATTATATATTTAGATGAAATAGTAATAATAAATGCACGAGATATCACAAATTTCATTTAGGGTATATTCCGTTCCACATCCGCGACTCCACTAAAATACGGGGATAGCACGTGGAAATGATGTGAATGGCTTCTGCTTTCAGGGGGTTCTATGTTCAGTACATGTTCCAAGAGACTATCTATCACATCGTTGTTTTGACACCAATCAACAACAATAAAACGTCGATAGATCGAAAGAGTAGCTGTGGGCCACCGATAACTTCTTCAGTAGGCGAGATTGTTATGGTTGAGGAAACGTTCTGTACCCGATCACGTTACTGACACGTGCTCACAAGTTACTATCATTATCTACGTTTACTTACTTATTGCGAGGTTTGCAATAAGAGAGGGGTTAAAAGCAACCGAATAGGCATATATGATACTATCCAAGTTTGTATATGTGGCATGCCAAAGTAATAAGGAGAGATGGATGTGTGGTCAATTCGGAGTGCGAAAAACTTCGCTTGTATGGGCGAAGAACCAACTTTGAGACCGCAATAGGGTTTTTTTTATTGTGGTAGTCTCGGCAACCCTTTCAAACCTGAATACAAGCGTATTTTTACTGCTCCTATATATTCATTATGGGCTGAAAGTTCAACACTGAAAGACGTTTGTTGTGTCAAGTGGGATAGAACCGTAGAGTAGCTCTCTACGGCATACCCTTTGCTGGCTGTATCATGGCGTCTTTCAGAATTAAATCTATTAAAGGGCTTCATGCTATCCCAAAACAAAAAAATGTATGATAGTGCAAATAGCAAACAGTTTCAAGATGGAGGAAGAGTTTGAGATCATAGATCTCCCAGATGGATATCACATCTCCGAACTCAGCTCAGATGATCGCGCAATCCAACCCTTAGTAGCAGCAATGCAGCTAACCGTCAACCGAAACGAAAGAAATAGGGATGGACCCATATTCCATGCGAATCTTAGACAGTCGGATCCAGCAGGCAAGGACTTCGGAATGAATATCATCTACGAAATGTTTTCCCGTGGCTTATCTAACAAACGTCGAATGATGTCCTGCGAAATATGCGAGACGTTCATCCGAGATTTCGGCAATCTTTGCTGTCTCTCCGACGACGGAACACTCGTACCATTTATCTGGCCAGGCGAAGACATCGTCCCGGATTATTACAGACAAGCAATAGCCAATGTGAGGAATTTATTTGTGGGGCGTCCACTCGGAGAAGAGTTCCGGAGTCACCTCGAGACTGCTCAACAATGGTTAACCTACTACGCACGCAAATCTGGAAATTTTGATACTTACGACCACATGGACGTCAGTGTTCTGGGTCATGTTCGAGCTTACCATGGACCAACGGAATCGGAGCATCTCGCCGAAGTTCTAGAAAGAATAGTTGCAGATAATGATGAAAAGACAATCTCTCAGACACACGCAATGTTAATGAAAGATGTTTTACCTCATGCCAAATTATACCAGCCATGGATTTCGTGGCTGAAAAACATTTCCATTGCTATCAAAGTACGGGGCGATCTCAAACCAGAAGCTCGAAAGACCCTGATTGCTAAATACTCCTATTTAGCAACTGAAGGGTGTCTACCTTCATTATATAACGGTGAGCTAGCAAAGCTAATGTCTTTTGTTAAAGCTGGTGAAGGTATAGCATCTATTCAGTCAAAGTGGATGCAAATAGTGAACCCTCAGGACGGGATACCGCCAATGGATAAAGCTCGCACAACGTCAAGATTGATTTCGGACCTAGGTTATAACACGACGTGTTTTTACAGGTTGTTTATCAAAATCGGTCAGATTCCCACATGTGTAAGTAACATAGTTCTTGTGATATTTCATTAGCTTTGGTTTCAATTATGCTGATCATGGTGTAGGCCTATCTTTGGACCGATTCCTCCAAGCCTTCCGCCATACCAAGACCACTCTTTCAGCCTCTTGATTCCAAAAGACAAAGCGTCCCACTGACTGTTCAAGATGCTCTCGACAGGGCACCCATCACGAAGATTTGTTTCCGCAAATTCTGCTTAGAAGTTATTCCGCAAACATCTTCGCTGTCGATCTATATTATCGAAGAATCAAAACATGCTGAGAATTTCCATTTCCTCACAACAGGCGTGGACGATCCCCTCGGAAGAACCAAGCCCATATATACGTTCCAAAAGCCAGGAGAACACACAGCGTCATGGTTTAAAGCCTCACATATAACTTCTCCCGAAGAAGTGAATCTATGTACTGGCTGGGTCAAAGTCAAATGCATCGTCTCATTTCCTCACATGTGGGATTATTTTCAAGCTCACAAGAATTCCACTAATCATCAATTCTTCAACCCTATGGCCCATAGAGGATTCGAGCACAAGGCTTTAGGAATGAAGTTTCTACTCGTGCTAGATGGAATCAACGATAATCATGGAAAAGCTTCTGATCTATCGGCTGATCTGTTGAATGAAGAACTGAGGTGCTTCAGCAGGGAACAATTAGAATCTTACAGGGACTCGAAATCTATACGCGGCTCGCATATCAATGGTCATGTTGGTGGAGTTGTGGTTGAATCTGATAGATTCAGGAAAGTGATGTTAGGGGTAAGGATGAAGAGTGGCGAGTTTGTGAGGTATGAGGTTGTTAAGTACAAGTACTACGTGGAACCATTTGGGGGACGTTAATATAGCGCACAAGAATAAATATGGGTTGATGAACAGAAGTTGCCAGCTAGTAATCGAGGATGAAAGGTAGACTCCACACAATGACCAAAACAGATAGGCGACGGGATCTTCAATAATAACTATAAAATATATTCTGATCACAAATTATCTTCATCCCACCCACCTCGTGATACCCAAACACCATTTACATTTTGTTGCAGATCTGATTCCCAGACAGGGTGTGTTTAGGCACCTTTTTCCTTTCTGGTTTTTATCTCTCGTAAGAATCCCCCAGCGCCAAAGAACACTGCCGCACCCAGGATTCGACGCCGCGGAGGCCCCACAAAGTCGATCGTACAATAATACAACTTCAGTGTGCCTAACAAGTTTTTTGTTGCATTTCGCAAGCGCGGACCATGTAAGCAGTTATTTGACTGCCTTGCTGTAGGAAGAGAATGTGAGAGCTCGCTCCGTGATCTATTGATATCTGTGGTTTTGTGTGAATATATGTTGCTTTTATTCCTCAAGCGGAAGATTTATAGTATGGATATTGAATATCTCAATGTCATATTTAAATTATCCTTAAAAAAGTATTCTTCATTTAGATAGATGTCATATGGCCAGAAACTTCCGATTTTCTCTGCAAAGTACTGGAGATCTGAAATTGATATCCTGCACAAGACTTAACCGAACAGCAATATGGGATGACGTCTATATAAAACGATGGAATGAAAAGTTTTTAGAAAGAAGTTTTTGAGAATATGCTATTTTAGAGGTTCAAAGGGATAAAAGAGATTTTGTTGGATTTGTCAAAGCAATGACTTTCCATGATTCACCGTCTATCCCCCCCCTCTAAAAAATGTATATTACAAGATCTCTTCATCTGAAAATCCCACACGCAATTCCAAATCTTCAGATATAAAATGACATTACAACTTACAACTCGAATCAACGGCCACTCTCCAGCCCTACCTCCCTCCACAACCCAAGGCGACAACCACATCATGCCTCAACTCCACAAACCCACAACACAATACAACACAGAAACTCCCTCACCTCTCCCGTCATCAAAAATCCATTCCAACCAACTATTCCATCATGCAATATTCAGAGTCTGCCTACCTAGTATCTATAACTTCTACCTAAACATGAAAGTTCCAACAAGTCGCCCCAAGTCGGCGCTAAGATCACACTTGAGCTACTTGTACACTTTAAGAGAAATGAAAGGAAGGGGAGAGTGTTGCCTCACGTATGTTTCATGTACGAAATTTATCTCTTGGAATTTGTAAGAGAAATTGATGTTTAGATGTGAAGTGATGAGGTGGGATGGAGACCAACACTTAGGAAACACGTGACTTTTTGTTTGTTTTCAGATTTGGTATTCGTGTACCTATGTTGGTGTTTATACAATAGTGGAGTTGTGCAAGGATGATTGAAGTGTAAAGGGCGACGAGAAGAAAATGATAGAATGCGGATTAATCGCGTTGGAGACTACACATGGTTCACTCGCTTGATAGGAAAGGAGAGGAGGTTCTGAATGTTTATCGTTTGAAATTTACTATCTAATTGAATTGTTTCCGTTAAGTCATGATATGGACACTCATAATGCCCTGTTTGCTATCTACAAATAGGCTCTTGACACCTTATTTGCAGCCTGATTTTCCCCTCTACTCAAGTCTTATACCGGCGCTCACTTGATCAACCGGGTATCCCTCTCATATAATACATCTTTGAAAAGATTAATGCATGACAACTGCGACATGATCATCCATGTATTTACTGATATCACCCAGCCCAATACTTGCAAGAATCGAGACTGCTCCAAAAGCAATACTGACATAGTATACCCATGGGTATGCAGTAGCATAAGCTTCTTGACCTGCAAGCACGACTTCATTCCAGATAGTAACATTGTTACCCACTAGCGGCAAGATTTCGTCTAGAAGACTCGCGCCGGTCAATTCCGCAATATGGCTGATGATTTCCAAGTCGAAAATACCATTCTTGTAGCAAGCAAGAGCAATTTTGACGGACAGTTCAGGAATAAACTTGGTTAGAAAGACGTTATAATAGGTTGTGTAACCAATCGCTCCACCAACTACACGAATAGCGAGCGTGAGTGCTGCGATTGTGGCAATCAAGTCGTCGGGACAAATGATAGTGGTGATGATTGAGGCGGGAACTACATTCAAATTGGAGAGTTAGTAATCATGCGCTGATATTTCTTTTGGGGAAATTGAGTGTGAAAGCCGATTACGCACCTACGATACCACCAATTCCAAGGCCAGCTACGACGAGAATACCATATACCGCGTTGATGTTATTACGATCAGCAGCAGCAAGGGCACCGCATCCTGCGGTCATCATGCAAGATGAGATAATCATGAGCATACGGTTTCCTCCGCGGAAGACAGATAAGAGCCAAAGAACAACGCATGCTCCGACGAGAATGGAAAAGCCAACAGGAAGACCTCGAATTCCGACACCAATTGGATCATGTCCGTAGACATTGAAAGCTTGTGTAGGCCAGAAAAGAAGAACCGAGAAGAAGTTTGCACCCGAGATAAAGGTGATGACGAGGGTGAGAGCCAAGATGCGCGGTTCTTTTCGGAGTCGAGCAGGAAACATGGGATTTTTAGCGCCATAGACCTCCCAAAAACAGAAGGCGATGATGAATACAGCACCGAGAATGAGTGGAACAAGTACATGTGCAGATGCCCAAGGATACTGGATTTCGTTGGTGAGCATCTTCCTATTTTGCAAAATTTAAGATGGGATTACTTACCTGATATCCACCCCATAGAAGACCAGCGACGAAAAGAATCAGACCAACAATTGAGAGGAACCCGCCGACAAAGTCAATTTGAGATATAATCTCTTTGCGTGAGAGACCGTCTGAGTTGACTCGGGGAGGTGGAAAGTAAAATACTGCGGTTATGACGAGCCCCATAAACGCCCAAAGGCCACAGAACAGTCCCACATATCTCCAGCTTGAGTGCGATGCGATCAACTGACCCCAGAGTACAGATGGGGTAAATGGTAGAATAGTGAAGATTAGGACGGCGACATATTTTCCACGCTTTGCTGTTGGTGCGAGTTCGGAGGTTGCAGCAAGTGCTGTTAATTCGTTTATACCAGCGCCAGCGCCTGCAATAGCCATACCACCTGTAATGCTTAGTATATTGTGATGTAATTCTTAGCACGAAACCTACCAATGAAAACGTTCATGGAGTGTGCTGTGGAACAAACAATCATTCCAATGACAATCAAACCAGCACCAAAGATGGCAATGTACCTTCTGCCAAATAGATCTGACAAAGCTCCCACAAATGGACAAACAGCTGCCAAAGCGAGTAGATTGGATAACACAAACCAAGTCCACCTGTCTGATCCACCCAGATCGCCGTAGATATATGGTGGAATACCACCTAAATACTATCAGATCGAAACTGTTTTCACGTAATATGATAACTTACCGAAAAGATATACTGGTATCTGGGAACCTGTCCATAAGAAAGCCATTGCAACTAAAGACATCATTCGATTCATAGTCATCTATGGAGCACTGTTTAGCCACAAATTTCAGAACGTATCTTCTGCATGCCTACCGGTGGTTCATGATCATGGTCTTCACCATCTCCGTATGTTCGCACGCCATCTTTCTCGTAGTAATGCGCATTTCCTGGGACTCTGGAAACAGTACGGACAACTTCCACATGGTCTGCTGTACTGGCCCCAAGAGGGCCATTATCCTTATCGAGTGAGCCTGACATTGAATTGTCCGAGCGATTCGGATGAGGAGAATCTTCTTGGGCCATATTGTGATAGGATTGAGAAGAAAGAAGAGAGATGTTAAGACTGACTGTACAGTCCTACAGTGAGAATGAAAAGATTTATGTAGTGGACAGAATTGAAGAAGTCTGGAACAATTGGAAGGAAAACCACGGGAATCTTTACCTTCTTATCCCTAGGGGCCATGCTAATCTCCATATATCTCAAGACGCATTCATATACTTTGTTAGGTGCATGACCACTATTCCATAATACCCTTGCCAAATGTGGTTTTCCAAGCTAGCTCAGTGGCGTTTTCCCCAATGTCGAGAAGATCCTCATTTGACCGGTACATTTATTGGCGCATTTGATGGTTTGTACTATCGACCTTAGTCGAGCGATCTGAATTGAGACCTTTCCTCTTTAGCAATCCACCGAGGCATAATTTCTCAAGCTCCCCATCAATTCTGTGCCAGTAATTTATGAAATGCATTCCTTTCGAAAATGAAGAGGGACTTCCCTCTTGGCCCTCCTAGCGGCCTTTTTCTCATGGTGATCGAACGAACCAATTTCCACGTTGATCAACACGAATTGAATCAAAATCGTTCCCATTATCATAAACGGATCCGACGGAATACTAACAACGAAGGTTGTACACCGCAAGGATATTTTTGATTGAGTTCCTGTGCCTTTGTTCTCAAATCCTACGCTACCTACATGCTGCGATTTTGAATTGTCCAGATTGCTGGACTAGATTTCTGCAATAATGTATGGAATAAGATTCGTTGGATTGGTGGCCCATGTGCTGATAAGGGGCCCTTGCTGTCTGACCAGGGGAGTGAAGAAGCTGTGCACCAATCGAAGTCCCTGTAACCACGCATCGTCATCAATTGATCTGGGGTATTGAAGTTGGAGGAGTTACATCCCGGAGAAGGGTCTCGAAAAGGCTTCGATACAAACTTGGCTGAATCTTGAGATGGATACGAAAGGTATGAACCTACTCCCTATGTATTTTGACAAGTCTTCTGACCCTCGCTTACAAGCTGGTAGTCTGCTAAACATTATCTGTTCTTTCATTTTTCGACAGAATTACAAGTATCCGAAGCCACAGCAATGACAATCGGCTATCAAAGAAAGGGATGGTGGATCCAAAAATAGGAAGATTCAATGATGCAACGGATCATCAGCCGTTTCTTGAAAATTCCTCGGTCGAAAATGTGGGATTTCGCGGGGTAAAGACTGGCATGTTACATGAAAGCCTAAAGTGGATTGGAAAATAACACTAAAGTCTTGGGTGCCCAGGTTAGTCGTTTATCGAAGATGGGGAACCTGGGGAAAATAGGAACGTCCGAATTGCGTATTGGGACAAATGAATACGATACTGTTTTGTTTGGCTCGAATCGTCTGCGTGAATACTGGTACGTAGTAGGTCGTTCTTGAATTGGCCGTCTACTTTGTCAATGGGTTTTCGGCTTTGCCCAAATGTCGAAACGGCGGTTTCGCGTCAATTGTACAACACAGTATTTGAAGAACGCATGCAATCCGCAATTGATATAACTTCATCAATACCTACCTATTAAGCGTGATACGTGGGTTTATAACCCTTACCGGTTTTAGCACCCTCGAAATCCTTTAACGATAGAGGTCCAGTCTCCCTTCCAAGTACTGCATACTTACTTGATAGATTCTTCGAGGGGTTGAGAGCTTGGTGCATGTAGATAGTGACCGTCGATAGGGACATGTTGACAGTGACCCAGGATAGATTTTACGTGTTAGCCTAAATGACTTGCATTGCAAAAATTGTCACTCTACCCAACTATTTGTCAGTCCCGTGTCCCGAGTGGTTTTTGGCGACCATAAACCGCAAATCAGTGCTATAGTCCCACCTCGGGCACCGAGGCATTGAACGGTTGGTCAAAATCTTCAATGATCTAATTTTTGTTAACAAGCCGACCCGGCGCCTCAAACCATATAAGCTTAGCGGCGAGTGTTTTGTTGTTTGGTCATGAAAGGGAACTAGAGTTGTATTCAGGGCTGAGTTTTTGGTCACGTAGGTTGATCGGATAAGAATCCACTGCTATGGATGGTACCAATTTACATCATATGTTTCGATAAAAGGCATTCTTAGAATTGTTTTTGACAACAAACTGATTGATGCCTTGTCAGATATTTAGAAGTTGATACTGATCAGAGGTGATAGATTGGCAATGTCTTGAACTAATCACATGTTTTTCGTTCTTTGATGCCCTCCTTTCCCACTGGGGAATTTGTCGGAACAGAGATCGAATCTCAAATGAGGGATGACTTAGTTGAGTTTCAATCTCCCATATCTCGAATATCGGATCGGACATTGAGCCCTGGAAAAGAACGAACTATGGAGGCCTTTAGTAATGAAAAAAGGCAATGCCTCATTGGTTGAAATTGGCTCAACTATGCTAATAGAATCACAAAAAAAGGCTCGCGCAATATCTTGAGATGTTTTTTTTTTCTACCAAAAACCGCTTAATCATTTCAGCACTGTATGCACGCCATCTCGCACAGCAATCGTGCCCTTTCCATACTGAAAACCGCTCGCATCCTTTCATTTAACCATAATTCATGTGTGAAATTTACTACTATGAGACCAGATCAGATCTAGGCCATAGCATGAGTCTTTGTCCATTCTCTAGCAGTCGCAATTGCGGCCGGCTCGTCCTCTTTCCATCTCTTTGCCACTTCTGGAGCTAATGGATCGTCCGGGTTGGGAGCTCCGAGAAGAGCTTGGATCGAGAGGAGGATTGTTCGAATCTGAAGTGCAGGAGACCAGTTACCTGAAGAAGTCGGGGTCAGTCAACTGCATATGAGGCAAAGTCATGACATGGGACATGAAAATGAGGTTACATACCCTTGAGAACGTCTAAACAAATTCTGCCGAGCTTATCAATATTTGGGTGATAGATCTTTGTGAGGAATCTAATCTTTGGAGGAGTCATCGGATAGTCATCTGGCAAAAACAACTCCAACTTGAAAATACCGCCTGTAAATCACATTAGCCTGCCGAAAGTGCTAAAACTTGTCTGTAGTGTAGCAACCTTCATATGGAGAAGAGGATGGACCGTGTATTGAGACGTCAAAATATCTTAAGTTGTCCTCATGGGGAACTGCGTTGATACCTGGAACACTGTATGTTTTCATTAGTTACAGCATGCACGATCCAGCACGAAAGATTCACATACGGTTCTTTCATCAATCTCTCCGTCTCCTTGACGATCCGTTTTGGTAAAGCCGCCATGTCGATAGAGTACTGTCTTGACTGTCCGTTGAACTTGCACTTAGTTGAATTGTTCTTTTAGCAGTTATCGAGTCCAAGGCTCAACATACACCAATAGAGGTAGGGGTTTTTTTCGTGCTCGTGATGTTGATAAGATAACCTTAGAGGTACCGTATCGTTCAGATCGGGTAGTGGGGTGCTTTATCAAGGGAAATTGTTCTGGACGTCTCGGAAACCAAAGATGTGGGCGTGGGAAAAGTTGAACGGATTATTGATGAGTCTACGAAATGATTCGCAGTGAAAAAGTCACCGTGAGATTGCTTTGCTGAGTTTAGGACGATAGATGAAGAAAGAAAGAAAGAAGAGGCCTTTTCAAAAATTTGATGCTATCTTGATGTATTACCTATCAATCTCTTAAAACAGCACAGCCCATGCACAAGGCTGATAGAAAGGCGTGAACGGCAACTCCCGTTTAAGGCTAACGCTAGTACCACCTGGTCTGTAGTACTAACTGCGACGGTTTCACATCTCCAGTTATACTATAATAATAAGTATCTACCACCCTCTTGCCTTATCAGCATCCAAATCTGCCATTGAAACAACTTACGGATCTTCATGCTCGTTAATCGTCATAGCCAAATATTATCGTTTTGATCTTCTCTCCCAGAACTGTATGCGGTTAGGTTCCTTCAAGGATTGCAGAATGCCTATACCCTAATTAGATAGCACTTTTTAAGTTTATACGAGTACTCCGAGCATCAAATTATTCGTCCTGTAGTCATTCCCTTACAAGGTGATTGTATTGATTTGGAGAATGCGAAAACTTTAGCACTAAGATGATGGAAGAGACGAGAAAGGGGAAGACCATTAGGTCGGCTTTTGATAGCACTACGTTTGATGCAGATGTGTCTATACATGTAGACCGAAAAGTCGGATCCGCTACTATATCTCCTTCCGGACGCGACGTTGCTTTAGCCTCGTGAGTACTTCAAGAATCGCATTTCGTGATATGCTAAGACTTTTCTTTTTTGTCCAGAACCGATGGCTTAGACATAATTGATCTTGATTCCCCTCTCAATCCTCCACGACATCTTCGACATGGCCTACCATGGCTTGTGGCTGACGTTCAATGGTGCCCTTTCGCAGCTCGCGACTATTGGGTGGTTAGCACTGCCAATCAGAAGGCTCTTGTCTGGAATTTGAATATGCAGGAGGACGCTTCTCATGGCGCAATTGAACACACACTCCATGGGCACACAAGAGCTATCACCGACATCAATTTCTCGGCATATCATCCTGATATTCTGGCAACATGTGCTGTTGATGGATATGTACATTGTTGGGATCTACGCAGACCACGGCAACCTGTTCTGAGCTTTTGTGATTGGTTTGCTGGTGCAACACAGGTCAAATGGAGCCGTCAGGATTCGCATATCTTAGCTTCGTCGCATGACCGATGGCTACGGATCTGGGATGACAGGAAAGGCGCCGTCCCATTGAGGTCTATTAATGCACACGAATCAAAAATATATGGTATTGATTGGAATCGTACCCGTGCCTCAAGCTTAGTTACTTGCTCTTTGGATAGAACAATTAAATTTTGGGATTATGAGAACGAATCCGATGTCCCAGAGCGCACTATACATACTGGATTCCCAGTCTGGAGAGCTCGACACACACCGTTTGGTTGGGGAATCTTAGCTATGCCCCAGGACACTCCCGGAGACCTTCATCTCTATGACCGGCGTATCACGGGTGACAACTCTACCGACACTATCACGGAAGCAGTCATTACCTTTCCTGGGCATGGAAATTCGAAAGTCAAAGAATTTCTCTGGCGAAGTCGTGGAAGCATCACAGATGAGGGAGAAGACAATAGAGAATTTCAGCTAGTTTCGTGGGGCGAGGACAACCAATTGAAAATGCAACATGTAGACCATGACACACTTGAGGGAGTTGGCTATGTAAAAGGGAAAAAAGTGCACGGAAAGCTCAATCTCACACGTAAAGGAGCAATCTACAAGACCTTTCGTACTACGGAAACATCTGGAAGCGATAAAAAGACCGCCACAATTACAGGTCCTCGACCTGGTAGTTCTGGTCTCAAATTGAGTTCGTTTAGTGTTGGGATGAGAAAGACGACCTTGCCTCACACATCCCGTATTCATACCGCAATCCGTGCCCCTGCTATGCGAGGAAAGGAAAAGGCAGCGAAGCAGGAAGACCTGAATCAGTCTCAAATTGGCTGGATGAGTGGAATCAAGTTCTCGAAACCTGATAACGGATCAATGCGGCGCAAGCGATCATTGTCGAGAAGGTTGTCTTTGCTGAGTCCTGAATTCGAAGAGGATGGTGATTGGGACGAGCCGGAGACTTTACACGATGAGATTATACGCATCAATGACCAGCTTCCAAAAATTACATTTGATGGCGTTGATATGGATAAAAGGACAGTCGTTGTTTCCATGAACGGTCCATGGGGTGAAAATGGTACACCGATTTACATCAAGACAACAATTACCTTTCCTGACCAGTATCCGGAGACCAAAGCCCCCACCTTTACACTTGGCAGAACGTCCCTTATGCCCGATGAAACCTACAATAAACTTAGAAAAGAAGTACACCAAATTGCAGCAAGTTTTGTAAGTCGTAAGCAAGGTTGTCTGGAAGCTGCTCTGTGCTATTTGCTTGGAGAGGTTGATCTTGAGACAAGTACTATATTTTTTCATGACACAGATGATTTAGACGATGACGATTTGGATGGCCTTGCGGACGAAAGCTCAAGCGATGAAGAGGATAGTGATATTCCTCCAGGTGCTTCGGCAATGATGTCTCAAGAGCTGGATTCTAGTGTTACGGCGGAAACGATCAGCATACCACGAAATGTCAATGTACCACTGCCTAGACTTTGCGGTGCTCGCTTTGCAATGAACGGCAAGCTTGTTTGTTTCTTTCCACCAAAAGAAGATAAAGTGAAGTCTTTACTCGAGAAAATTACCGATTCCAGAAATTCCCGACCGAGAGGCGAACCTAATTTTGATGCCTTTGGTAGATTGGCAAACAATAGTTCACCCCAACCACGCATTAAGGCTACGTCAATGACTGAAGATAGTAAAGCTGATTCCGAGGTATCAGACGAATATGATTCTTCAAACAGCAGCGATACTGATTCTTCGCAATTCCGTATTACTAGATATCCTGCAATGAGAGAGTACTGGCGTCGATCGAATCGTCGATTTCCTCTGAGAGGATCGCCAACGATAATGTCCCAAAGGTCTGGTGGAACTGGAACTGGAATTGGTACAGGGACTGGAACCAACACAGCCACCGGAACTGGCTTTAGTAGGGTGCGATCTGTGAAGCCCAAAAACACCATATCATTATGTGATGTAAATGATCTTCTTCCTGCAAAGGTTTACCTTGCAGAGGAATATACCATCTTTGGTAACGGCCCGTATCTTTGCGAACATAATGCAAATATTGCTGACAAGTACGGTCACTCTAAATTGGCTGATGTATGGAGATATGCTGCTATGCTGCTACATAATGATATCCCTCTTGAAGTTCTCGAACAAAGCCAACGCCGTGAGCCTGTGTTAATAATAGCTGAGAGCATGGCAAAGAGACATCGTCGTGATAGCGGCTCAGACAGTGGTATCGATGTTTCTTACGATAAGTACCGTAGACGTGGCAGCTTCTCTGGCAGAGTCAAGTGGGGCAGCAGTCCTCTGGCCAAGCAATTGATTGGAGACCTCTTCACGCATTTTGAAGAGCTTCGTGATATTCAAATGCTTGCAATGCTATCTTGTGTATTTAGTGAACCGATTGTTTCCGGTGCACCATCGCATGCGATAAACGCCGATGTTAGCATGTCTCAGCCGCAGACACCTTTATCTATGAAAACTCCTGCGTTTTCTGTTGATTACTTCCCAAATAACGGCGCCGCTTGGAGTATGTATCAAAAGACTCCAGTAGATTCTGCTGTATCAACACCCAAACTAGTTAACACGCCTTCTGGAATCTTTGGATCTATGGGATCTTCTACCGGTGCTTGGGGCAGTGACCCAGCTTCGGCATCGTATTCTTGTGGTGAAACCCCACCCCTGAGGTCAAATAGGGGAAGCTCGGAAAATCTTCCCCAACATACTCAAAGTCTGTCGACTTCTCCAGAAAACCCGAGAACTTTCCGACGTGGAAATTCGAGTCTTGCATCAAGTTTTGCTGCAAATTTTTCGCGTCCATTTTCTATGACTGCGTCATCTTCACCACCAAATCCACCACCAAGTCGGAAACGACCTAGCCCAGTTGAACACATGTTAAGCTTGGCTCCTAGCGCTATCACTTGGGGAAATACAACAGTCCTTGGCAGCGTAAAAGAACGAGTTGGTAACGAAGAAATGGCGTTTTCGGATGATGAAAGCACAATGGATGAACTCAAGCCAAATGTTTGTATCGGAATCAAGATGACTTTGGAAAATCAAAATGGGTTTGATGATGAAGGATGTATGGGTACGACACTTTTGGATAGCAACCACACGGCTCGTCACATGAGCTATCGTCAAGCCTACGCCGAACTGCTTTATTGTTGGGGGCTCCCTTTGGCTCGATTAGAAATCTTAAAGTATGATGGACTAAGGAGTCATACTTCTGAGATGGATATTCCCGACAACAAGTCATTCGCTGCTTCGATCATGTCTAATGATAGCCATACTGTGATCCACGAGGCATCGCCTCCATCTCAAATAGTTCTGGGTAAAAAGGATCTGCATGCCTCATCGACTGATCAAGGTCTAGACATTGCGGGCTATTGCCTCAAGCATGAAGCACGTTTGGATCCCCTCCACTTGAGTTCCATCGGCGGTGCTGCCGGACGATGTGATCGCTGTAAGGCTGTTCAGCGCCAACTTTGTTGCACAATTTGTACAGAACCTATCAGCGCGGTATTCCTACCATGCTTATCATGCGGCTGTGCAACACATCAGCATTGTTTAATTGAGTACAGATCTTCCGGTAACAGCGAATGTCCTGGCGGATGTGATTGCGATTGTGGAGATAAAGCTAGTATGGGATTGATAGAAAGTCTCGGTGTCATGATTGAGTTCATGCGCGCATTGGAGCGGAAGAAAGCACTTGACAACAAGGAAGATGTTGAAGAATGGGATGTACCAGTGGAGGAAAAAGACGATTGGGAAAATGTTAACCTCCCTTTGGGAGACCTAAGCCGGACTCCTTCTACGTTGACTAAACGAGTCGAACAGGTCAGAAGTGGCGATTGGAATGTCAAGAAGAAACCGAGTAGTCTGAGAAAGGAGGAAAGTTTCTCGTTTCTTGCTTAATACCATTACGATGATTGGAATTGATCTACAACGAAAGGATTTGATGAACGGTACGATATGTTGTGAATTCCAGATTTGGTCAAAATGTGATCGGAATTTATGGATTTGGCGTCCCAGGATAGCAGTGTAAGCTTAGATGGGCTTTGAAATGACCTTCTGTTTATATGTAATAATAGTGTTCTATAATAATATGATGCATTGATCTCCAATGACCGGTGTCCTCTTTCGGATCGCGTGCCCAAGCAGTACCAATTCCTGTTTTTTCTAACTTCACCATATTAGGGCTGTAGATATTGGCTAAAAGTCTACAAGTGTTTTTCGTTTCTGACGAGATTGACATCGTAGTAACTTGAACTGATCATCACCTTTGAACCGCATAGAAGAGCAATTGACTAACATAATAGTAATGAAGGTAGATCAACTGATTGGTTTTTCTTTAATGTCTTTTCTTTCCCTTTTTACTCAACAAATCCTTTAATACTTTATCATTTGTCCCTCAAATTCCTCACTCTCTAATACCCCAGAAATTCTCGAAATATTAAGTGCCAAACCCAACATATTGGTTGAATCCATGGTGTTAACACTACTGTATTCATGTATCTATTCATGTACACTCCGATCCAAAAGCCTGCCGGTATTCTATACTCAGGATTCTATACAGATCGAATCTTTGGTGTATACTGTTGGGTCATCATGTGCAAAGATTTTGGTATTCGATGGTAAGGATTTTGTACTGCTGGACTTTCACTCAGTTTTTAAACTATGCGACAGGTGAATCTGAAAATTCATCCACTGCGCGATTAGATTCCAATATGTTGGGCCATGTGTTTCCTCGTCGAGATGTACGACTTGCTGGTACGGGCGTCCAGTACGGTAGTCAGCATGAGGTTTTTTAATATGGCTATTTAAGCCATATGCTTTTCTCTCATGGTCATCAAAAAACTTTACATGGGAATCGTCACGAAGTGGATATCATGGATTCGAGACGTGAACAGAAAAATGAGGCCTCGGAGCTTCAGGGGAAGCAAGAGGATAAAAGATCACGCCAGAAGTGCGAAGTATGTTTGGATTTTTTCGGCGAAGAAACTTTGGAAAACGGCAAATCCCAACCAAAGACAGCGGAATGCGATCATCTCACGGAGGTATGCTTGCCTTGTTTGCAAGAAAGTATGGCGTTTACAATGAGTGAAGGATCGCATATCCTCACGTGTCCAATCTGCTCACAGGAGTTAGAGCAGTGGTTTATAGAAATATATTGCACGAAGACGATGTTTACAACGTAAGTTTAGCTTTTATGTGTGGTCCTCACCGATACTAACAAAACTTTCAGATATTGCGACCTTGCATTGCAAAGTCATCTACGATCCAATCCGAATTTCTTTTGGTGTTTAGCCCCAAATTGTGGATCTGGTCAAATCCGCGAAGGGGACGATCCGGAAATGATCTGTGGGAGCTGCAAAGCTTCGACTTGTGTGCATCACCAAACTGCATGGCACAATGGCCTAACCTGCGAGCAATTCGACCTCACCTCTGCAAAGGATGAGAAGTCACAAAAGAAAATCGAGAAGATAACAGTCGCTTGTCCGAAATGTCATGCGAGGATCGAGAGGAGAGGGGGATGTCTAAGCGTCATGTGTACATCTAAGAACGGTAAGTCAGCAAATAGATCATCTCGATGCAGTTGCAACGTGCTAATTATTACCAGCTGCAAACGGTGCTAAATGTGGCTTTGAATTCTGTCATAGTTGCTTGGTTCCATGGGGGTTCTTCACGGGGCTCTTTCCCACAAAGCATAACCCAGGCTGCATACTGTTGAGAAAATCGAAGTGAAATAGATGCTCGTTATGCCAGTTCATGACCTTCTTAGAGAGGAATGGGGCAGGAAATTTGGACAGACATGAACTCATACCGAGTCCTCTAGCTCTGCTGTGTCGAAGCCGTTGTTTGATGTTGCCCTTTAGCATCTTGCTCAGCATGAGGAACTTGGAAGTATGTTACCTAGGCGGCTCAGGACTAATAAAAAGAATATGGCACGAGGCTTTAAGGCAATATTAATATAGTAATAAAAGTACATTTGTTTCGTTCCTCGACGTTAATGGCGTATATATTGGAAACTATGCTACGCAGCTTGGGGACAATCGATCTCCTCGCTTGCCCACAAAGCTTCGATTCAAAAGAAATCTCCGGTGATCTTCTTCATCAATAAGTACTGACTTCTGGAGGTCGTATTTTACAAAAATCCTGTGATTTTTATATCTATGGCAGTGGCTTTGAAATCCATTTATGTGGTTGTCCTAGTCCCGCCCGCTCATAAGATTGGAGCAGGAAGTTTGAGGTACGACAGGCAAATCAAGAACAAGGAGAACCGAGAACTTAATCGAGAATTAAGACGCCTGCATAGGTAGCTCGGTAGTATCATGACTGCCAGTCGACAAATTCTGATATTTATCGCATGAAATCACGTGCTCTCTTTGGGTCTTGGCTGAACCTTACCGACTACAATTCATGTTTCTAAACACATCTTGGCAAGCCACAAAATACAGACGTTCCGTCTATTATTACGTTCTGGAACCCTGTCAGAAAGCTTTGCATCTGCCAAATGTTAAAATTGGGATTATTTTGCGAACTAGACTACTCCAGAAGTCTAGATCGGCAAGGCGAAGAATGGTGGGTTTGAATTTCGATGGCTATTTTTAGAACTCGAGTTTGATATATGATCACAGAACTTCTCCCCAAGATCTATATTTCTTGGATAGTTCTTGGTTCTCTCTCTTTAATTTTTTTTTTGGATGACTGGTTCATTTCTAAGTACAATTTTCATCAAAACATTCATTTAATAAGCTTTTTTGATACGTTATTTTATTGCCAATAGACTTGGCTAACCGTCTTTCCTTGACAAACTTACTTTACTTATAATCATTATAATTCTCCATCATGAAGTTCTCTACTGTCTTCATCTCTCTTTTGGTTGCTGGCATCCATTCACTTCCCAACCCGGCTGTGCAACGGGAATCAGCTGGCATCACAGGTTAGTCTGGTCTCTCCATTTTTTGACGACACGATGCTAATAGCCGATTAAGTTGGTGCCGATGGATCAACCAATCTTGGCGGGGAAGCGGGAATAACGAAGAAGCCCGATGGCTCTACGAATGTCGGAGGGGGAAGCGGCATCAACGTAGCATCGGGTGCTAATAATCAGCCGCAACAAGGTGCAGGAGGACAGACCGGTAATGGTGGCAACAAAAACGGAACCGACGGCTTGGCCGCGCTTATTGGATCACTGAATGGTGCGTCTGGTGGAAATAGCACAGGTGGAGCGAAAAAGTCGAACAGCACAGGCAACGCGAATTTACCACCGGGAGTGGCCTCCAACTCTAGTTTGGCAAGCGTCTTTGGAGCATTGGAGGGTGCAAAGTAATTCAGAGTTTGAGAGGAAGACTTTTGGAAGATGAAAGTTACCGAGAACAGACTGTGATTTCACCTGGAAATCACTAATGGAAACAATCTTCATATTCTCGAATAACTCTCCGTCGATGTAAGGGAGCTTCAATCACATTCTTTATCATATAGCCTTATACAAGGAAAAATCCACTACAAAATAAGAACTCTTATCCATACATAGGATATTTCTCTGGTTGACACAGCCGATATGACCTGCAGACAAACTACTGCCATTTGACTTCGTGAGCATTTCCACTAGAAAATGTGCACTTCGTGAGAAGATGAAAGCGAAACCTAATTTGCCCAATCTTCTGTGCTGTGCGCTCTAAGCATCGCTGCTCCATATAAAGTCCTCCACATCCCAAACTACGTCTCCACCTCCACATGAACTGCTAGTAGAGGTTACCAAACGTCCTCATCCCAATGGAAGCTCCCCTGATGTCATATTTTCGCAAATCTGACGACTCCTTCCAGGGCACGTTGGACACGTGCTTGCTATGCACATCAAACCACAGATATTAGACTGAATGGCGGATGGATTGTCTTTGAATACTTCTAGGAATATGTGAAGGTACGGCCTTGCGCACTAGAATCTGAAGAGATCTCAATAACATCAAGCTCCAATTTGGTTTCAATCAAGGTAGACAAATATGTCTATTTGTATGATTGTTCTGGGACATAACCTGAGGGATTTGGACCATCTTCTATCTATATATGAGGATGAACACTTATTCTCAGGAAGATGTTCTGGCTCCTCCGTAACAAGACAAATGTGGCTGTTGTTAGCATCATGGATAGATTTGAATTCGAAGGTGTCCAGGCATAGATTAGTTATCTGGGTCTTTTCCCGAAGATTCTTGATATCATATCATGATGAGTTGTCTTAGAGACTTCAAAGGTTCGGATAGCAAAATGCCTAACGATCCAGATTGATATAGATTTCATTGGTCATGCGCAGCTGGAGGTTGGAATAGAGTTAAATGTACCCGCTTCTTGTGGATACTTATGTCAAGCCTTGCAGTAAACCCTCCCCCATACCCGAGTTTCTCAACGACAATATATTTGACGTTTATATTGTGGGAAGAAAAACTCCCAATTGGAAAAAGAACCCTTTTGGTAGTCGTAAAGAGATTCATTCTGCTTCGCCAATATCACTGAAATAACACATGAGTTTGGGCATGAGTGAATAGTGTGAAGAATAAAACATTGTTTGTAAATTGATCAATCCATGAATGTGACAGGTCTTCTTATTCATCGATGATAAACTTACCAGCAATCTAGTATGTAAGAGTACAGGAGGATTCCCTCTTCAATAGAACAATTTGGTATAGCGAAGACATTCAATCCTTTGTGAAGTCTTCATATTGCTTGGTAATTGATCTTACTTATCATTAATTCCGACCTACAGGTATTTTAGAATAGGCTTCGAGAATACCCTCAACATTTCGATGAATTGGTTCGAATTCTGGCAACCTGTGGTAGCTTCTAAGCGTAGCCAGTCAGTGCTCATGATCACCCTGCATTCCATCTAAAGATTCCACATTCCGGGAGCTTCTTAAAAGCCCGCCGTGATTACCCTCGTTTTATAATTCTTCGGCGCGACAAATAGTCCCTTTGCCTCTACACAAACTCTCCCTTCTAATGTTTCCAGACGTCCTTCTACCCATCTCTTTCTTTCTCCACCCCCCTCCTCTCCTATGACTGGTGTGCATCTCACTACGTAGAATGCATTGGTAACACTTGGCTTCAAATATTGTAGCGACAATTGAGCAGTGACACCTGTCCCCGCGGCCAATTGTCTGATCGCACATCTCCCCAGTGACTCATCCATAATCGTCGCTATGAGACCTCCATGCACCACACCGGGCCATCCTCCTAATGCTCCTCCTAAGTATACAATTGATATGAATTCTCCTGTGGTAGAATTATAAAATACTCGTTGGTACCCGCCTATCGATCTAGATCCTCCCAATGGACCAGTAGTAAGTCGGTGCGGGCGTTCTTCGGGTGTGAATGTGGAATAGGCATCCCAATATTGCCAAACGGGATCCTCAGTCAGAGACTGTACCAGCGGGATCTTCGAGGCCTGCCCGTGTAACCAAGAGGTCATAAGTTCATCCGAGGGAGAAGATGGTTCGGGGAGTGCAGGGGGGGACAAGACAAGAGAGACATATTGTCCTGTTGTAAGCCCGATGAGGAGGAAAAGAGAGGCATAGATTGTGGGACGGAGGGATCGTTTTCGTTTGGGAGATGAAGGTGAGGGCGTTGGCGCGACGGACCCAGAAGAGAATTGAGATCTCAAATCGCGGTGTTGGGGTATTGGTTGAGCTGAAGGCTCGGTAGTAGCATTAATGTTATGATTTATAGGCTGTGGTGGTGGAGGTGTTGAATATGCTCGCCTTGACCATTTTGAGAGAGATTGTGATCGGAGCGGATGTCGACATGTTTGAGAAAAGTGCGGTAGTTGTTGAAGAAAACGAAATGCTTGAATTGGCAGTCTGGTGGTCATTTTGAGCCAATTTATTACAAAGAGAATGCCTCGATCTCTCTACGAATGAGCTCCATACAATTTTGGAAGCTTCAAATTAACCAGGTGCCTCGGTTTAGTTTCCGACGCCATGTAGTCTAGTTTGCCTCAAATACAAGGCACAACATTATATATCAATGTCCCCATCCTCAGGGCCTGCCGTGCCCATGTTCGACGATTTTGTGAAGTCAAGCCAATAAAAAGACAATCGAATTACGAAAGAAGTTAGCTAAGCTAGCTATATAGCTTTACTTAGACGAAACGTTGTTCTCCCTCAATGGATAATCTCAACGACGATGCCAAATTCTTGAGCGGTGTTAGTTTTCCAGCAGTTGGATGAGTATTACAATATTGCAAAAAGATGGAACTTATGTTTCTACTTTTCTATTATCAATGCATTGTCTCTTTTGATCTTGGTTTGTATTCTCACAGTTCATATTTGAGTTTATCATCATCATCTGCATATCTATCTCGAGACAAAGTTTTGGAAAGGATAGAAATAGTTTTGCACTTCTGAGCTATAACATCAAGCAGATGGCGTCCATCAAATGAATCGAGACGGTAGTCGTCCTGTTGTTAATGTTGGATATTGATGAGTCTTTTGGTCGGCATCATCTTTATCTCCTAATATATACCGGGATGAAAGCTTCCTGCGCTTACTTGGTTGTATGAGTTCTACTTCGATGTTGTTCATCAGGAAATATATGTTCCCAAGATCTAAGATCCCTACGAGTAATATGGTAGTTTTCAATCATGCCGTTGAGTTCGTTTGGTAATGTAACAGCACGGATCATGCCCCATCATTTGTGTCATTCTAGACGAGCTCCACATACAGGATGTTGTACCGTGTATATGCATCAATAACGTCTCATAGGGACAACTATGAGTATTAGCTGTCTAGTCTTCGACTAGGACGTGGCGTGGGACTAACAGCAAGCTATGACTCTAATAAGAGAAGACTCCCTTCAAGCCTGTTCTTCACGAAATGTAATATTCTACACTTGGAAGAACTCCCTTATCTATGCGCAGTGATTGAAGAGAAAATCGCCTATCATTCGAAGTCACAGCTAGAACAGCATGTACTGCCCAAGAAAAGCTAACATACGCTCCTTTACAATGCATCAGCTCCGTATCGGGCGAGCATGTGGGCAGGCCTACATCATTCCTCCGTATACTCAGATCAACATAACGATTCTCGGTGTTTGAACTGCTCAAAAACTTTTCAAGATCCTTTTGAACTCGATTCAGAACACTATTTGTGGGAAGTTTGAACAGATTAACCTTCTGCCATTACAGAAACATGGGGCCGAGAGATACAGATACCAATTCGCCTTTGGAAAAAGCGATCGTAGATGCTTATATAACGAGCTTGCACGCGTCGAGCCATACCTTGCGACAACAAAGCTTGTACTAAGAATTTTGAGATGATATTATTTGAGACAGATTATAGTGATATAGTATTTCTGCATGATCATCATATCGTCATGCCCAGAAATGAATTCCAAAGGTGTTATAACTATGGCGAAGTGATGAGATTATGTATAGTATGCTTAGAAGTGCACATAATATGTTATGAGCCCTGTTTGGTTCGATGGCGGAAAGTAAGGACAGCATGCAGATGTGCAACTTGAACGGCCACTATATACTTGAAATCGATTTGAATACCAAGTCGAAGATATCAAAGACTTGCACATAGAGAAGAGAGGAATTGTTGACCATTGAATTATTGATTAGACCCAGGACGATCTATGTACATGCATTGAACATCGCTCTTCCGATTTTGACCACGATTAAACCATAACTCAATCTCTCCACGAAGTAGTTTCCCAGTCTTGAAACCCACTTTCTCGAGCACTCTAGCACTGGCATCATTACCAGGAGTATAAGCCGCTATAATTTGCGGCAAGGACTTCTTTTCTATAATGATTTTAGTCTCGGTTCCATTGCAAAGTTCCAGTCTCAACATTTTAACAACCAAATGTGACAAACCTTCAAGAGTCCAGAACATCTCTACAAACAATCTCAATGCTTCTGTCATATACCCCTTACCCCAATGGTCTGGATGAATCTTATACCCCACGTTCTCCGGTTTATGGGATATTCCGATGATACCAATCATTTCCATCTCTTGCCCTTCTCTCTCATCCGCTACAGGTACTGGAACAGGCGATGTGGTGGGTGCCATGATTGCCCACATTGGAAATTGGACGCTGGACATACTTTCCATGATCCTTTCTTTTATCTGCTCGAGTTGAGTATTCGGTGCTCGGGTACTAAACAAATCATGTAAGGTTGGGATTCACTGTAGACTTCCACAGCTTAACTTGGGAGCCTTACGACCATTCCGCGATACGAGGCTCGGATAGAATCTTGTGACAGCCATGAAGGTGCTTGTCCAGATTGATAGGTTCAAGGGTTAGACGATCAGATTTTATTGTGTGTGACGACATGATTTTAGTACTTGAAAGTAATACAGATAGTAAAGTAAGAAGAAATATATGAATGAGGAGTCTCTCAATCTTTGTCTTATGAACAGCGAAAGGGGTCGTATATTCGTTTGATATGAGATGCACATACCACTTGCGCAGTGACTCATGTAATGAGAAATACCTACCTGATTGGTCGTTTCAGTCAGCATATTCTACACCCTTGTAATCCCACCTTGATGAAGTTGGGGGGTTAGATATACCAGTCACGCTAGTGTACCTAGTATAGAACAATGACGGCGAACGTTGAATAGAACAAAATTCTCGCGGCACCAATTTATATGGGTAGTATAGGCTTTCTGAGATTATTCAACATAAACCAAACAGTAAGGAGAAATTGGTTGCGAACGATCTTTAGGTGGTTGAGGAAGGCATTGTAAACCAGCACGTCTACCGGTGAATGGTAGAATAATATTCACACTGGTCTCGACAGCAACCATTCTTTGTGCCTCACAGGTTTCTTCTCCTTTCCCCCTTTAACCCACATTTCGTGTTCCTCATCTTGCAATTCTCCTTCTGCGAAACCTATCTTCTTTACTACTCTTTGACTGGCAACGTTCTCGGGGTCTATAGCCGCCACCAATGTGTTCCAATCTCCTTCTCCTATATTCCGGTTAGAAAACTAAAGAGCATAACTGGAGTCGTTTTCACATACTTTCTTTACTCCAGTATAGTCCCACAAATAGCTTCATGGCTTCAGTAGCAAATCCTTTACCATGATGACCAGCATGTATACCATAACCAATTTCCGCACCGTGCCCAGCTTCGAATCTTATCACTCCAATTGCGCCAATGAGCTCAGGCTTTTGATCGGCGGAAGTAGGTGTTGTCGGCCGAAGTAGAATTGCATAGTTCTCAATCCACGGCCTTTCGGGGTTCGGTGTTCTTTCAATCATGTATGCTTTACTCTCCTCGATGGACTCGCTTGGTTTTCTAAGTTGAGTTGAGAGTTAGAGCTATCTTGGAAATCAAGAGTGGGCAAAATTGAAAGGGCTCATCTTACGTCCATGAAGCAGCTCGCGGATCAGAGATCATTTTGTGATAGCCATCGAGATGTTTCTCTACAGTCAATGGCTCTAGCCAAAGACGCTCAGATTGAGCTGCGTATTGTGCCATTGATATCCTGAAGGAAAATCGATTCGCTCCATGGCGCCGGTCGCTATATATAAGAGAGATTAAATCCTTTGTATTAACGGCGCTCGGAATCGAGTCATAGTGAGTTCTGAGTCACCACGAAAAACCTTAACTTTTGATTACTCCGTATACAATTCGGAGATTCCGAGGATATAGTGACATACAGAACATCAACAGCGGAGTTGATAGATAAGCCTTGAGCGCGGCCAACCCCGCTATGTATTAGTGGATTTATAGTGAAGGAACACTAAAATATTTCCGACCGTGTAATTAATTACCCACCGTCTACCTCACATTTCTTTCTCGTCTCTCCCCCACATGAGATACTTTGATTGTCCATCCTCACTCGCACATGTTGACGATTCCAAAATGTTATATTTCAGTGCAACTTAGACGTCGCAGATGGTCTTGCTTGATAAACCGCAATCGGCCCAATGAAAGGTATAAAATGGGTGGCCAGTAGCCGCCACTTCTACGTGAACGATTGGAGCCGATACAGATGCTTCGTACATACTGCTCTTCAATTCAACCACACCGTTTTCATTGGTGACCTTTCATAGGGGCGGCTCCCCGAGGCATACTTACTTGCCTTTGAGAGGCTGTGTAGAGCTGACATGCAGAAATTCATCGGCATCTTCTTGCAAAATTAAATCTAGCTCACATACCGAAATTTTCTGATGCCAGGAAGTGATGCTCGTTCATTTCTGCTTCATAACCATTCCATCGAAACATTGTACTGTCTAGTAAAGATCGAGTTTTGTGCAAACCAATAAGTTACTACGCTGCTAAATTCTCATGGGCAGAGCCTCAACGCACCTGATTCTAGGGAGATCATTCACCTCAGAACATCAAAATCATAGTCAAAATGACCACATCTGGAGCACCTTATGTCAAAACGTAAGGCATTTATTGCATCTCCCATTGAGGGACATCTACTGACGTGACAGACCATCTGAGGACCTGTGGAATGAGGCTCTTAAACAAGTCCAGTTCACAAATACTTCAGCACTCGTCGCTGCGGGCCTAGAAAGGCGACAAATTTTGGTAGAAATTTTAGATTTGGTGCAAAAGCAGGAACTCAAGGCTCAAGAAAGGAAATGGAAATGGAAAAAGAAAAATGGTCAAGTGATCATTATCCGCGACATCTTTGTTAAGCTTGCAATTTGGATAGAAAAGTTCAAGTCTATTGGGGATATTGTTGCGCAATATGATCCAATCCACGCGAGTCTACCATGGGCTTTTGTCAGGTTTCTATTGCAGGTATATGATGCATCACTGTGATTTAAGATTTGGCTATTAATTGCATCGCAGGCTGCCGTTAACGACATCCACTCTAATGGTGCTATCCTTGAAGGTATGGAGATCGTTGTCAATCTTCTAGCGCGACATGAGATCGTGGAGCATCTCCACCTACAGAAAGCATCCCGCTCCACCGCTCTTCTGGCCGATGCAATTGTTAAGCTATATACTGCCATTTTGGATTACCTTTTCCAAGCGCATGCATACTTCGAGCCTCATATTCTGAAGAGAATTGCGCACAGCTTCTTTCGTCCAGAAGAATCAACACAAAAGTTCATATCGAGCATCAAGCAAAATGAACTAGAAGTTCAGAAATACACGAGCCTCGTCTCTGATGAATCCCTCAGTAAGATTGACAGAAACATGGATGCTCTCACACAATCTATGGATGTATGCCACACATCAATACAGAGCCTTCAGAAAGGGGTTTCTTCAACGAAGCTACTGGGAAGTGACTTGGGACAACGTCTTGGACAGTTGCACAAGCTCACACAGACCATTCAACAAGATATGTCATCTGCAGAACTCAGGTGGAATAAAATCGAACACCATTTGGTCAAAGCCTTGAACGATCTCAAGGATCCAGTGCAGCGCATTTCTGAAGATCTATCTAGTGTAAAAGATAATCTCAAGGAGGAGGAGCGAGTAAAGGTTTTTGAGTGGCTTACAATGATACCAAGCTCTAGCCACCACCGAGAAAAATTGCGGAGCTTATTATCTGGTTCCTGCAATTGGCTGTTGAGAAAGAAGGAATTCAAGGAATGGATGGAGGCTAGCACGTCCTCCATCTTGTGGCTACATGGAATCCCTGGCAGTGGAAAGAGCATGCTCGTATGCCATGTTATCGAGTATCTCCGAAATCGAGCTCAACAGCACCACGGCTCTGCACCTATTGCATACTTCTATTGTGCTCGAACCATCAATGAACCTGAAAGGGCTGATCCAACAGAAATAATGAGAAACATATTGGAGCAGTTGTGCTCACTAGATACGGAGACCCCAATAAGGGAACCTGTGTCGAAAAAATACCTTGCTCGGAGGAAGGAAGCTCGGGGACGAACACCGGAGAAGCTCAGTCTCGAAGAAACGGTTAATATTATTTTGGAATTATTAGAATCTAACCCTGCAACCATAGTCCTTGATGGACTTGACGAATGCGATCCTATGAAGAGAAACGATTTGCTTCTCGGCCTGCAAAAGATTATCATGAATTCGAACAATATCGTCAAAGTTTTTGTTAGTAGCAGAGATGACCATGACCTCGTTCACCATCTAGCTCGTTCCCCGAACCTATACATTCATGCGACTGACAATACTGAAGACATCATATTGTTCATCAAATCGCGTATTAAAGAGGCAATTCGAGAAGATAAGCTTCTCTGCGGGCGTGTCTCAAGTCACTTGAAGAATATTATCATTGGCAAGTTGATAAAGAAAGCTAGTGGTATGTTTCGACTAGCAAGCATGCACATTGACAGCCTTTGTGATCCATATCGGGTTAAAACGGAAGCCAACGTGCATTATGCACTCGACCACCTACCGCAAGAATTGGGAAAGTCATATGATGTGGTGATATCGCAGATCATGCAAGCCGAACATCCTAATCCGCTGTTAGCGTCGCGTACATTGAAATGGCTTCTTTGCTCCCGCGAAGCGCTTGACTCTAAAACTCTCTCACAAGCCATCTGTGTGCATAACGCAGGCCATCCACTACTATCAGAAGACGAAATCTTAAGTATTTGCTTCAATCTGGTAGTTTACAATAGAGAGATGAATATGTTTCAATTTGCTCATTTATCAGTGCGCGAATATCTTGAGTCTCAGCCTGGATATTCAACTGAAGAAGCAAATTTGATGGCCGCAGAGGCATGTTTAAATAATATTATGTCTGACTCAGAAACGCAATGCAAACCAGAGTTTTGGTACCACGCAGAACGTTTTTGGGGTGATTACACAAAATCGACACCTAGTGCAAAACATGAAGGTGCTATAAGGGAGTTACTCGTAGACTTTCTCGTCTCTCCTTTTGATTCAAACATTTCTGGGCTTGCTAGGCTTCGACGTTACCTGACCAATCATGAACTTCCTTTGCTCCCCTTATGCACGGAGAATGACAATACTAGGTTTTTGATTTGGACTGTTTTTCTGGCCTGTAAGCATGATCTCAGTGAAATTGTTAGTCGACTTCTTCCTCGTGCAGATTGCGAGTATGTCTTCACTGAGAAAAGCCAGATGGGTCTCAATTGTGTACAAATTTCGGCATTTTATGATAATCCAATGACTATCAATCTATTACACGACATAACAACGTCTCTACTGCCAAAAAGGTTCAACTATAACTTGTATTGGAATTCTGCGTATTATATTGCATCTTGCACAGGGAGCAAGCGGGCAGCTCAAAAAATATCGGAGATCCAAACAAGGGAAAACAGGTTATGCACGCGGGCTGGAGAGTATTGTTTTGAGCCTATCGTCAGCAATTTGGTGGATACAAATTTACTAGCCACCCAGTGGTCCTCGAAAACCCAACGCCAAGACGTGATGCGGCCCACGTTGCTACTCAGGATTCAAGAGGACGACGCCGACTTAGTATCAACACTATTCAGATCCTCCAATGAGTGCATCGGGCTTTGTGTAGGGTGCACATTTTCGGTTTTGAGGTCCCTTGATATGGTGAGCTTGCATATTGGAAACGCTTTCGCCCAGCTCAACACAATCGAAAACGATACGCCGTCTACAAAACGAAACAAGATTGGTGCCATCGCTAAAGTCGTTTCGGAAACGATGAAGCCTCGCCACAGCAGGATTATGCGAGCTAATAGGGACTCTTGGATCGTATCAATTCAACTAACCGCAATGACCTTTCGACATGAAATTTATGATGAGAACATTTTCATGCATCATTTAACGGAGGCATTTCTATACATGTCCATTTATGAGAATAATTCGGTCGATGAATATAGCTTTCTATATTCACATTATCGTGGTTTGTTCGATGATGCGATGTATATTGAAGGCACCCTAGGTGTGCAGAGAGTGATCAATTGGAAGACACTTGTTCTGGGTCGACTTGTGGATTTCCGCCGAGATGAAATCCTATCGTTACTTCAAGCGCGTACGAGAATAGCTCCAAATGTAATCAACCTTACATTATCTACCTGGAATGGAGAAATGGTTAAGGCGTTATTAGAGTACAATTTGGTTAAGATTGACAATGAAGTGATTCGGTTCGTGGCGGGTAACGTAAAGCACGGCAAGGAGATAATGGAGATGTTATTAGCTCAAGAAATGGAAAGAGAAATGTCGGAAAACTGCGCTCGAGACTACGCTTGAAAGCGCACAGCAATTGGCGCTGCCATCCGACAATGGATGTCTGTTCATATTATTGAGATCCTCTGGATCATTCAATTCATTTTAGACTTGGATTTCTTTCTGGATGTTACATCGTCATCAGATATTCACAATTTTCAACTTATTTAACACTTTCACATCTGATCTACCAAGCTAGATCGCTTGCTAACCTGTTGAGCGTACGATCAGGAGAAAGATCGCTAAAGATTGAACTAAGCTGTGTGGTTAGCTAACACATCATTTTGTGTGAGGTCATAGGTATTCTCAGTTCATAATACAGAACTCAGGAAAACAGGAAATCTTTCCATTATTAGTCTGTCTCTTCATAATGACAATCAATGCAAACTTTCCAAATACTCATTTTGAGTGATCGAAGGCTCAGACAGACGGCGGATACTAGAATCAGTACTATATACCAACCAACTCAGCCTTGCCGTCAAACAGCTTAGAAAGAAACTAGGTCGGAATGAATCCTTTAATCTAACAAGAAACATGCAGAATACCAGTTGCTCAAAGATAAGTAATGAACAAGCCAAAATAACAGCACCTACGAAGAAATCAGGAACCTCATTTTATCGCGCATTTGTACCGCAAAGCGATTAGAAAAATAAATCTGCATCCTTTTGTTCTGTAGCAGGCCGAGTTACATTCCATTCCAGACTTCGGAAATTCTTACATTAGAGCATGGAGCAAATCATGGATACGCGAGAGGAAAAGGAGAACAGAGTTCGATACAATCTGGGATTAATCAGTAAATGACGAGAGAAAGATGCAAATATAACTAACTATCTGCCGTTATCAAGAAATTGCAGAATTGGAATGTTTCGTGTTTTTATGTATAATGCGCGTATATCATATGGTGCATATATGGTGTTATCCCAGGTAGTGTTGGTATCACTTCGATGTTGAGTATGTGGAGTCTGGATGTTTGAGATGGTATATTCTCGATATGTAGAGTGCAGTTCATTCGGGGTCCTATGTTTGAATAGAATTAGATACTATTGCGCAGGGTACAATTGGGGATTGGAGGATCTAGTTTTTATATGATGCGAGTGTCTATGTATGAGGTGAGAATGGAGGAGCATGGTGAACAAGATACATTCCTCACCTTCAAGAACGTTAGTAATATTCGACGTCAAGTTTAAGGACAGTTATGATTGTAATTTTGATTCTAACGCAAATGGTGAAAAATATGAGGATATAAGTATACTTTCTAAAATACAAACTTCGCTTAAATACGAAAAATAATATCCAATACCTCTAAGCATCTAACTTTAATCTTTCTAACAAGTTGTCTATCTTTCCAAGTAACGTTTGGTAGTTGATAGCATCTGCGGCAAATTCGTCACCTGCAATCTCACCATTGAGTGTCCGTATCTGACCATTCATCATTGGATCGAGGGCAGGGGATTGTGTTGGGTTTATATCGACCACTGTGTCAGACTTCATAGCATTCGCAGATGTAATATCATCGGTGACTCCCTTTTCATCTCCATTTTCTTCACCGTTCTCGTTTATATTCTCATCCATCATATCTTCAAGCCCCGAGTCTTCAAATCGGAGTCTGAAGCGTTCGGATAGGTAAAAGCGAATGCTAGAGAAACCTCAGTCAGTATGCTAGACAGTGTTTCAACGGGATCCAAGCAGGAATTTGGGTGACATACTCATCAAGCAATTCAATAGTGTCAGTCTCCTGTCTCTTTTCAATTCTAGCAGCACTCTCCTTGATTAACTCCTCAAACTCTGGCTCATCAATATAGTCCTCCAACCTATATGCCATGTACCTGGCGCAAAATTCCTCTAGTCGTTGGACTCTTGTCAACCATCCAGCTCTCATAACATCATAAGGATTAATTAATTCCACATCTAATTCATCACTTTCGGTGTGTGTACGATCAGCAAGTGTACTCGAACCATTCCCGAGAGTACTAATTACTACTGCAGCTTTAGTTTTGAGTTTCTCAATGAATAGCATGTCTGCTGCAAGAAGAACGTCTATCGCGAGATCAAGAGGAATATCAACATTCTCGGTGTAGAGAAAATCGAGGATGAGCTCTAGTACAGCAGGGGGGCAGTCGACGTAGATAATTTGCAAGTCATCAGTAACCTGAGCTTCTTGAAACGAGGAACTAAACATCGTTTGGAAGTATTCTGATCGTATGAGCATAGCGCGGTGCGCAGGATAGAGTATAGATTTCTGAGGTGAATTGGCGGTAGATGTCTCTTGGGGCAATGAGCTTGAGGGCCCAATAGGAATACCATTTGAGAAAATAGTTGTGTTAGGTGGTGGCGTTTCTGGCCTAGAACTCGAAGCCTCATCGGAAACTACATTCTCGTTTGCCTGTAACAGGACATCCGCAAACATAGAATTATTCCTAGTCCACTTCACATCCTTGGCCTTCACGGTATCGATGTGTATCTTATGCTTCAAAACATTCCCTCGATACCAAGACTCCATCTGATTCCTTGCTCGTAAAACTTCATCTTGATACCGTTGCCGAGCTATTCTCCTATCACGCCCACTCAAGAGCCCTTCCCAGAGGGATTCAATCTCAAGCTGTTTGCTGATTTTGTCAATCCCTTTGAGCACATCGTCCACAGAGCTGCTAGACCTAAGACCAAGATCTGATGGCACTTCACCCATGTATAAATATCGAAAAGCAACCTGGAAACATTCCGGGGGAATGGAGGGTTCCAATTTCCATGACTTGGTTTCTGGGGCAGCAGAAAGCTTTCTTCGCATATATGGTGACCGGGCAGAAAGTATCATCTTGTGTAACTTCCATGATTCTGATCCAGCACTGAGTGTTATGTCTGATGTTTCAGGAGTCTGCCTAGTAAGGAGAGAAGTGATATGAGAAGCGAATGATTGTAATGGGTCCCTAGACTTCGAATATTCGTACTTTAATAGAAGGTTTCGAATTCGATCGTTTAACGCATTGTATAAACATCTCTCCCCTTGGAATGTATCGCGTTCGCAGAGAGCTCCAGCTTCGAGAAGTAGTTGAACAACATTGTAATGTCCACAAAGACTTGCCTTGATAATTTGTCAGTGAGGTCAATTGGCGTTAGGAATAACATAAGGCTTACCAAGATCAATGGCGTATAATCAAAGGGATCTCTAGCATTGATATTGATGCCAGGAGTAGTAATTGCTTGCTGAACCCTCTTAACATCACCAATTCGACAAGCAACGCAAAGCTCTTGGAATTCGGGACTAGTATCAAGGGGACTTTCGTCTCTCAAAACTCCTTCCTTGATCAACTGATGCTCATCCTTCAGTTGAACTTCGAGCTCATCTTTCCGTTTGACCATTCTGAGGGTATGTGTGCAAAGAGTAGGTATGAAGTAGGAGATATGGGAGTAATAAGCAATGAATAATAGATAGTGAATGGCAAAGTATATGGACCCAGTGGTGATAATAACAATAAAACAGATAAAGATACAAAATTGTGGCAAGGTTGAGAAGCTACTGATTTTGACACAAGCACATGGAGGGGGAAGAAAGCTTATCGATAAAAGGAATCCGGATAAGGGATCGGAGTTAAATGTTTCAACCGTCATCCAAATTTCATACCTTCACCGCCTTCTGGCATTATCAAAATTTCCCCGGGTGACGTCCAATTCTAGTTTGGTATCAAATAGTCAAACGGTTGGAAGGGCAACCAAAAAGTAAACACCAACCTGAATGAATTAATTCACAATCCATCTTCATCAACTTTGAATAAAACGACAAAACATCGCCAACCTCGAATAAATTACAACAATACTAATGTTAATTGCTTTCTTTACTTAGATCAATGCAAAGATCTTCCCTTTCTCAAATATAATACTTCCGGAATCATGACAGAAGAAAGCAAGTACGAAGTTTTGGAGAAGATAGGTAAGTCTTCATAGTACCAGAAGTACTAACATGGTTCATATTTGATTTATTACTCGTTGCGCCAACTCTTATGTGAGACAGAACTAATATACTCTGTCTATTCTGTAGGACATGGTTCTTTCGGTATCATTCGAAAGGTCCGAAGAAAGAATAATGGAGAAATCTTATGTAGGAAGGAGATTAACTACATGCGGATGTCACAAAAAGAACGAGAACAACTACAAGCCGAATTCGCCATTCTTTCCTCACTTAAACATCCAAACATCGTCGGATACTATCATCGAGAGCATCTCAAGTCCAGCCAAGACCTTCATTTGTACATGGAATACTGTGGCAATGGGGATCTTGGTAGAATTATAAAGGATTTACAAGCAAAAAACAAATATGCTGAAGAGGGGTTCGTGTGGAGCATATTCGCACAATTGGTTTCAGCATTGTATAGATGTCACTATGGAGTTGATCCGCCGGAGGTTGGAAGTAATGTAATGGGATTGGGAAATACCGCCAAACCACAAAAGCCAGCGCCGGGTGTCATGATTCTACACCGAGATTTGAAGCCCGAAAACAGTGAGTGACCTAGGTATATACGGTTGTGTTTCTTGCGCTAAATTTTATAGTCTTTCTTGGTGAAGGCAATTCTGTGAAGCTTGGAGATTTTGGTCTTTCGAAATTGATGGAATCTCACGATTTTGCTTCTACATATGTTGGAACCCCATTCTACATGTCCCCAGAAATCTGTGCCGCAGAACGATATACGTTAAAGTCAGATATTTGGTCTTTAGGTTGCATTATGTACGAGCTCTGCACACGAGAAGTTCCATTTAACGCGAAATCACACTTCCAACTTGTGCAGAAGATTAAAGAGGGCAAAGTCACACCAATACCAAATATATATTCGCCAGAACTCGCATCTGTTATCAAGGACTGCCTCAGAGTCAACCCCGATCGACGAGTCGACACCGTTACATTGCTTAATCTTCCTGTGGTAAAATTGATGAGGAAGGAGAAAGAGGTTGTTGAGCTCGGTCGACTTTTGAGGACGAAAGAAGAAATGGCGGCTAAACAGTTCAAAGAGCTTGAAGAAAGGACAGAGAAGCTCGAGGCTCAGAAAGCAGCTATGCGTGCCGAGATTGATTCATCATTGCGAAGAGAATGGGAAGTCAAGGCACAATTGGAGATCAATCGTTTGGTGCAAATAGAGGTGGAGAGTCTACAGAAACGATTTGAAGAAGAGGTCCGAATCCGAGTCGAAGAAGAGCTACAAAGATCTGCCAACAGCTCTCGATCCTCGAATCCAGACAACGATACTAGCTCAAGCTCTCTGACCGCTAAAGAGTTGTGTCCCTCGCCAAGCTCATTGGACTACCCAAGATCATCTGTTGGTAGCACAGGTGATGACTTTTCATCGACCACAGACTTTACCGATCACACCATGTCACCGGAGCCCAGCAAACCATTCAAGAAATCCACCAGAACACCATTTTCTCGAGCACAAACCATGTTCAATGTGCATGGAACTCCTATGGACATTGAGATGGCCGATCCATCGCCAATTTCTATTGCCTCCTTGTCATTATCTCCACGCCGGAATAATGCAACCAAAGCTCCTGGCACTAACCGAAACATTTTTGCTGCTGCAAACGCAAATGCCGAGATTCGCTTACAACCTCTTCTACTTGATTCTGATTCTGAAGATGAGGATGATCTTCCAGTACCTTCTCCTACACGACCTAAATCTAAAAACAATCCATTTGCTAAGGGTGCTGCGAGACCACATCTCATCTCCGAGCGTACAGTACCATTACAAAAATTGAACACTCAACCAAATTTTTTGGCAACCAAAAACCAAGGTGGATTGGTTAGTAAGAAGGAAGCACAAAGCCCAGTAACTAAGAGACTATCGAGAATACCAAGCATGACTAGTTTGTCGGGTAATGATACGGCAACGAGTCCCACACGAAAGTCGAGTTTGACAAAGAAATCTGAATCAGACCTACACAAACAGGCAATGAAGAACAATACAAAGACAGGAAGTGCACCAACGATTGGACGAACTCTAGTCGAATTAGCACAAGCTCGTGCTGGAGGAAGACCAGTTGAGATGAGCCCTAGTGGAAAGGGAAGATCATTCGGAGTGAGAATGGTAGAAAAGGAAAAGGGCGAAGGAAGAATGAGGGGTAGTGGAGGAAGCATTGGAGATATGGAGCCAACGGTGTGGAATCCTGACAGGGATGAAATGCCAAGTCCCTTCTTGATCAGAAACAGATATGCAGGGGCTGCAGGGCGTTCGAGATAATTTGATTTCGGGTTGCATTTGGTGTTGGTTCTATGCGGGTATGAAGGAGCTACGGGGGAACAAAGTTGGCAATCAAGTGATGGTCATGATAACGAAACACACGCTATGACCAGCTTTCTTTTGTTTTTTGTAAACATTGCTCGCGAGGAGTGATTTAGCATATCATGGTTTAGTTTGGCGATGGAAGTGGTATACCGATTTGGCGTTGGGATTTCTGGGGATGACTTATTTTTTCTACATAGTTTTTTGTACTGTATCAAGTGCACAGTACCTTAGTATTACGCTCGGTTGGATTGGTTGGGTGGGGTAAGATTAAATTGGGATTGGATAATGATTGGGTATTTGAGTTGGTCCTTTTAGGGCCGGGGAAGGAGATGAGCGAAGGGAGAGAAAGGGGAAGAGAATCATATACATGAAATAGATAGTATAGGTCTTCGGGTATGCAGGTTCCAAAAATATTCTACATGTATCATATGAAAATTGTCGCAAGAAGACCAAGTGTGAGATTGTTCACGCTGTAGACGCCTGTCGCCCCTTTGCTTTCCTCGCCTAAGTAAAGACCCACTAATTATTTTGTTCTCATCATATGGATATTTGTATATACTGTACTATGTATGATGATTTATACGGGTAGCTAAAGTGTGTTAACTTGTGTGGAAAATCAATCGTAATTTACTCGTTTCTATCGCATCCCGGATCTCGGTATGATTATGTGAATTCTTATTACTAGATAGGTAGGTAGGTGGTAGGTGGTAGTATCTATTTATTCGAGTGTCTACTGCGATGGATATAGGTATGTACTAGGTATGATATTCTGTTCTTTTTTTGTTAAGTTTTGAAATGAATATTCTGGGGGTTTGACGGGTTTGATGGGTGTGTATTTGTGTGTATCTGACCGAGGTTTCTGTATATTGTATGTTGTGGTTGGGTGGGTGTGTGTGGGAGAGAGAGGGAGAGAGGGAAAGGAGAGAAAGTATAGTATGTTGCTGGTGTGAAGTGTGAAGTGTGAAGTGTTGCAAAGTGAAGTGTTGCAAAGTGAAGTATAGTAGGGGAGAGTAAAGTCTTCTACTGTCTTCTATAGTTTGTTTAGTGTATTATAGTATAGTATAGTTTGTCTAGTATAATATGATATAATCTAACATGGCGGGATGAGGTGGGATGGGGTGGGATGAGATATATTTAAATTTTAAATCGATCGATGTTGATTCATGTCGATATTAATATCCATATTGATATTGTATAGTCTTCCTCTCTCTCTCTCTCTCTCTCTCTCTCCTTTTTGGGGGGAAGGGTAGGGGAGGAGAGGGATGTATTTTTAAAATCTGAGATGTGGGTATAGCTAGATAGTTCGGTTTGGAGTTTTTTTGAAAGGGATGTGGGCTTTGAGGTTTGTGAAGGGGTGTGCAGAGGTGGGGGTGAGATGAGCTTTGAGATGAGCTTTAAGAGTGAAAAGTGTGTGTGAACTTTGGGGTGTGTAAACTTTGCGATATGTGAACTTTGAAGGTGTGTGGAGTGTGCGGAGGTGTGGAGGAATGTAATAATGGAGTAAGATGAGTGAATTGCGAATTGCGAGTTGTGAGTTGTAAGTTGTAAGTGGTGCCTATATAATTACTGACTAGTACGAGGTAAAGTACGAGGTAAAGTACAAGGTGTAAAGCAAAAATTATGAAATGTGAAATGAGAAGTATAAAGTTGTTGTCTCATTTATATATAAAGTATAAGTAAATAACTTATAAAGTAAAATAAAATAAAATATAATAACTATTCAATTTTCCATCTCTCCATCTCTCCATCTCTCCATCTCTCCATCTCTCCATCTCTCCATCTCTCCATCTCTCCATCTCTCCATCTCTCCATCTCTCCATCTCTCCATCTCTCCATCTTTCCAAATCAATAATCCAAAATCCAAAATCCAACACTCAAAATAAAAAGAATAAAAAGAAAAGGAATCAGATAAGACTACAAACTAATATACATTCCAGAAATAAAGATCAAAGAGGTAAAGAGGTAAAGAGATAGAGATAGATATTACATACCTACACATACCCACCTACCTATAGATAGAAGGAGGAAGAAGAAGATTTAAGAGAGATTCAAGACCAAAAGATAAACGAATATAGATTAATTCCCAGGTCTACGTTACATATACCTAGGTATCAATATATACTACGATATATAAACAGCCAACATAAACAAGATAGCAAAATGATAATAATAAATATGAAAAGATTAATAATTCATATATAGCCCGTTGAACATTAACTCTGCTGAGAAAAAGAAAAAAAGGGTCAGCTCAGAGAAAGAGATATCATGAGAAGCATTCCTTCTCGATAGTAGATCAAATTCACAGAATGAATCACCAGTTTCAATTACATTTACAAAGATTGAGAAGAATATTGAGATATATAAAGAGGAGCGATACTGTTAATTTCTAGCTATTCATTCATCTATTCCCTTCTGCTTTCTTTATTATGCTACCTTCAAATCAATATTATCGAGAGTAAGAACGCGCAATGAAATCAAAACGTATGCGAATTGTTCGCGACTCATGTGTATGATCCGCCTATTTGAACCACTCATTATTCTTTCAAATCCGTCCTCCTATGCAGCTCAGCCAGGTCATATTATAAGCGAAAGCCACAATTGCAAATATCTCCGTAACCATTATTCACCGTCCCAAGGTATAAGCCATAGCCACCGACCATATTTACCAAAATTCTCAACCATAATTACCACTGTCAACTCAATGACATCCATTTATTACGTTGTCATATCTATGTCTTCGTGTATCCGTGATCGTATTCGTAATCGTGTCCATGCCCGTGTCTCGCTGCGCAATTGTAGACGTGCGCCACAATGTGAACCGCCTGCCTTACTCATTATTCGCAGCAGCCTCTCTCTCCTTATCCATCATTCCAGTTCTCAATTCACTTCCGGAACCTCTACCACCTCTATACAATCTTCGATTTTGATGAAAACCTCGGTCTCCTCTTCCACCCTGGAACCCACCTCGTCCTTGGTCCCCAGGACCAGATCTTCTACCCATCCATCTATCTCCCCCATGCGGTCTATATGGTGGTCGACCTCTGCCACCACCTCTGCCACCTCCCCCGCCTCGACCCCTATTGATCTTAAAGTCAATTCTCTTTAATGGGTTCGTCACCATCTCAGTATCTGCAATGCCCAACTCTTCTTTCTTCTCTTGGTCGTTAATAGTCCAAGCCTGGAAGATTTGACCTAGTTCATCCACGCCCCGTAACTCATCAACCCAAGCCAGAACATATTCGGCCTTAGGATCGTAGTCAAAAGCTTGTTTGACAGGGTTGAAAATCCGATCATTGCCTCGAGGATCATTCCCAACTCCGGCAACGTATTGCCAATTACCCCAATTCGAGCTAACATCATAATCAACCAACATACATTCGTACCACTCGGCGCCAATTCTCCAATCAATGTAAAGATGTTTCGCGAGGAATGAAGCGACATTTTGACGAGCGCGGTTGCTAGTATAACCCGTGTGGTAACATTCTCTCTGAGAAGCATCGATAAATCCCATTCCAGTTGTACCGTTCAGAAATCTCTCAATAATCTCTTGGATTTGCTCTCTGGAAACACCATCTCTTGGTGAATCGAGCCTACTCCACTTTGAATGTGCATTTTCTTCCTCCTTGAATCCACCCAATTGGAAAAGCTTTGGTCCAAATTTACGAGTGCAGAGACGCATGTAATCTCTCCAAAGAAGTTCGAATCGTACACCATAAGTGCCTTCGTTTTCACCCTTGCCATACCCCTCGAGATCCTTGTACCGCTTGTCAGAATCGGAACCATTCTCGAAGAGAGACATGGAAGAATGAATCTGACGTGAAGTAATTGAACCCAGAGCAAGGTATGCTGAGAGCTTTGTAGAGAAATCAGTACCCATAAGCCCATTACGACTAGATTTATAAGCGTTCATTGAGCCAGAAGTAATCAAGTGGTCGAGTCGTTCTAGCGCATGAGATTCACCACCAGTAAAAGGATGTACCGACAGTGAATTCTCCGGGTAGGATGGAGGATTTTTGATTAGAGGTTGCGCATTGATTGGCTTGAGAAGTGCACTCTCAATCTCCTCGTAATTTGTCGGAATCGTAAATGGAGCATGCTGGGGTGGAACATCGGTAGGGAAGGGTGGCAATGAATCCTTTTCAGGTTTGGGTAAAGTTGGACGAGGCGCTTCGCGAAGGGGTTCAACACTCTTGCGATAAGTCGTATACACATCGGGAAGATCTTTTGGATCCTCAAATGGAATATCTCGACTATATTTCAATCAGTAAATTTCGGGGGGTGTGAAATGGATGATGGGTGTGAAAACATACTCATCGATTAAATACTTCTCATCTCGCCACAATTTGAAGTCAACACCGGCCTTGTCGCAAATGTTCTTTGTCGAGCGCTCTTCTCGTTTCTCTTCTACTCCTTCTTCGGAAGTCATCCACACTGCAGAAACCTTGCTGCCGCCCGTCTTTTCAAATCCTTCGATTAAATCTTTCACCACTTCATCGACCATACCCACCCGGATAGCCAATGCGCTCCCAATCTTCTCGAGACCCCCCTTCAGATCCCACACACTTTCCGCTAGGAACTTCGCTCTGTGGGGACCACATCTCCAGAATGCGCCGATTTGACTTCTGGCCTCGGGATACGGACTCTTACTTCCATCTTTGGTGATAAAACCAGAGACTTCGATTTGTTGTGCGGCAAAAACATAGAGTGGGAGAAGATGTGTGAATCCATGATCCTTGTTATCAATGAGAGAGTGAAGGATAGGGTTATCGCCCACACGCAGGTCCCGGCGCATGAGATAAATCAAGACGTTGGAATGCGACATCTTTGCAATTGTGGCAATTTGTCGATGTCTTTGTGTGAGAGAGATGGAAGAGGTAGTCAAAACAAGAATTGATTTGGTAGTGGAACAGAGGCGAATCATGGAAAGATCCGGGGAGAAGGGCCGCCCAATGGTATGAGATCAGAACGATTCACCCCACAGGTCCTGACTCAAGGACAAATCAAGCGTTTGGGATATGTCTTGCAGAAGCTCTAGGGCAGTAGTGGGGTTTTCTGATGGAGATTGAAATTTTGACGGATCAAAGTTTAAAAGGGAGCAGTGAGTGATTCGACCCGGATGGAATCGAGTACAGAGTATCAGTCGCAATGGGAAAAAGTAAGGCCACAGAGTGAATTGAAAGGTGGAAGAGGACCTAGGTAAGTAGGTAGGCTGGGAGGGAAAAGGAGGATGGAGAAGAAAGGTCAACCGAGACCGACTGTGAGACGTGATTGGATCTCGCCGAAGATGAGATGAAATGAATGATCCGTCAATCAAAATCAACCAACGTTCCAATGATTTGGAATGAAAGGGAAATATCAAGTAATGAATGAATAATAGTTTTTTTTTCTCAGGAGAATTCCAATCAAATCAAATCAATCCACCATACCATGATCAATATGGGATAGATACTGGGTAGGTTCAGAAGTACCGATCTCTGTCTGTGACCATCAAAGTTAATGGGGAAAAAAGAAGAAAATGGGTGAAAGTCAAAGAAGAAAGTTGGTTAGTTGTTGAGGTTTTGAAGGACCTAGTACTCTATTTACGGGTACGGGTACTTGTTAGAGATTCATTTGATCAACTCATCAGGACCCGATCCGATTGCAATTATTTCTTCTTCTGGATAATAATTATTGCGTCGAAATTGGGTGGGTGAGTGCAAGGAGACGGTAGAATATGGGAGTGGAAGTGGAAGTGGTAATGGAAATGGAATGGTAAAAGTAAAGGTGGTGTACCCCGTAGGTAGTGTAGTGTAGTTTGGTGTTGAAGTCGATGTTGTGTTGACGCATGCATATGTTGCTGAACCAACGATGTATACTTTTGCTTTTGCTTTGGGATGGAGGGATTGATTGATGGATTGCTGGATGGATGTATCGATGGATGTATTGATGAAGGTGGATGGGATTTGAAGGATTGGTTTGTTGGTGGTAGGTATACCCAGAATGAACATTCACATTCATCCACTCATCCACTCATCCACTCATTCATTCATCCATTCATTCATCCATTCATCACGTCAATCATTCTTTCCCCAATGTGAATTCTTTCTTTCTGTCATTCCTTCATGATAGAGAGGAAAGACATAGTAAGTACCTAAGTAGTATTAATGACATCTTACCTCTTTTACCTCTTTTACCTCTTTTGCCTCTATTTTATCCCATCCGCCACTTAAAATCATCCGATGTTCCTGTGAAGAGAGAGAGCGTTGCCGTGCATTTGGTGCTAAAATGATCGATGGAGGTTGGTGTTTGCTTGTCAAAAGACGATGCTCAAAGCTCTGGTGGTCATGTTAGGATCGCCCCACTTTATTCATCGTGTGCAGGAACCAGCCTTACCAGATGCGGTTAAATCCGATCCCAGCTTTTCCATGGGATCCTCACTCTGATCAATCAAATCACTTGAGCTTGATTATTTCTCATGCTGCTTTAGACCTTCACTCACTCTTTATTCACTCTTCACTTACTCTTTATTCAATCTTCACTTACTCTTTACTCAACCTTCACTTACTCTTCACTCAACCTTCACTCACTCTTCACTCAACCTTCACTCACTCTTTACTCAACCTTTACTCACTCTTTATTCACTCTTCACTCACTCTTCACTCACTCTTCACTCACCTATCGATTTACCTAGGTACCTACTTATCCACTACTAGATACTTTCCTACCTTGATATTTTACCTCCTCTATAGATTTGCACAACCATATCATAGATGCTCATAACATATATTAAATATTACCTTAAATACTACCTCATAATATATATTAAATATTACCTTAAATACTACCTCATAACATATATCAACTACTCCCTCCCTCGTAACATACCTAGGTATATCAAGATTTCTTGTAAATATGCACAGTCTTATCATTTACATCAAAATATCTTCGGTAAACACATCTAGTCTGATCAAAATATCTCTTGCATATATTCGTCACCTGAATTCCCCTATAGTATCTCACCATCCATCAGATCTATCACATCCATCACTTCTTTACATCCATCACACCTTTACATCCATCACTCCTTTACATCCATCACACCTTTACATCCATCACTCCTTTACATCCATCACACCTTTACATCCATCACACCTTTACATCCATCACTCCTTTACATCCATCACACCTTCACATCCAATCCATCTTATCTACCTCCCATATTCTTCATCACCCTCCTTCAATTCCCGATGGAAAGGTACCAAAACATACCACCAGATCTACCATCGGGTCATGTAAAGAGCCACGATATCTCAGTCCCACCATCCCTTACTTGACATGCTCGGGAAGCGTTCCAACCACAACCACAACCACAAGACCTGCATATTCCTCCCTCCTCCATGCATCGATGGGCGTGACACAGTATCACCATGATAAACATCGTCAACATGTCATTTGAGCTTTGCCCATTATCACGGATGAAGCAATACGAACCCCCGATCCCCCTCAACACTCTCGTTAATCTCTTTCCGAAATCATACAGATCTGTCCATCGCATTCAGGTATAATACTGGCCTAGGCACGGAAAAAGAACAAGATTCATCCTCAGGTGATCCCTCAACATCTGCAAGACGGTGGAGTACAGCATATTAATGCAACACCGTTCCAGATCGTGTCATCGGTATCGTGCATGAGTTCGATGTTGAAGCTTTCTCTTAGTCGATGATTTCATGAAGGATCAACTTTTCATCGTGAACTAACTTCCTAGCTAATTCTTCTCCCGAGGTCTTTTTGATTACTTTTTTTTCAACGTCAAGGCATGTCAAGGCACGTCAAAGCATGTTTTGGAGAAGAAAAGAAAGGAAAAATGAGTGACCATTTTCTAATCTATATTTCTCATCACTATCCAATTCAACAGAAATGAAAGTATCTACTCGTATGCCCGCTTCAATCAGAGGAGTACATGATCATTAGTCATCAACTATTTTCGAATTGCATTTCTATCACATCATTAGTCATACCATTCTACTACAATTATACTTTCTACCTCTTCATTTATTGCTTTACAATACATCATCTTCCTATCCCGATTTCCCCTCGTATTCCTCCCGGTTATCATCCCGATTTTCATCCCGAATCCAATCCCGAAACTCTACTTGAAATTCCTCTACCTCCAACTCTTCCCACTTCACATCATCCAATAGACATAACATCCAAATGGATAACAAGAATCACCACGCATAGTGGAGAAGAACCACTTCCAAAGAAATGAATGATCTTCACACCCAGATTCTTAACTATCACTAGCTGAACTCTAATCATTTAGTTCCATCCTAAAAGTTATTTCTGCATTCTGTTTTCTTTTGTTCTTTTTTTGGGTTTCATTGAAAAAACACTCATGATCTTTTACCAAAGCGAGATGTACCTACCTACCTACCTACCTAGTATTATCTAGGAAGCAAAGCGTTACCTTTCATGTGCGTGATGTGATGTGATGTGATGGTATGAAATGAACTCACTACATATCACCGCACGATCCATGGTGGAAAGGTAAAGTCAACATGTCTATCGTATTGCAACATGTCTACCTAGGTAGATAGACATGTAAGTTTTGAGCATCCATCCCACTTGAGAGATCTCGCGCTGATCAGAGTTAAAACGCTATGTGGATGTGCGATTCCTCGTTTCGAGAGAATTTTATTTTAATTTCATACTATGTATGCGTTCGTTCGTTGGTATGAGATGAGATGATGCATCGTGCGATATGATACGATAGAGAGATAGATGTGATATCTATATAGATATAGATATAGACATAGCACTCTGGATACTTTATTCCTTGAGCTTAGTACTTGGTGCTTTGAGCGCGATGATCAAGTGATTCGCAGATCAGGTATCTATCATATAATATCTAAACCCAGTCTAGATCAATGGTATTATAAATCTTTCATTTCAATAATGTTTATGGAGTATAGTTTGTGCGTGGAGTTTATATATACGAATAGTAATTCGTATTCTTGTTGAGAAATTGAGAATCAAGAATTAGGAATTAAGAATCAAGAAAGCTATCCTAATCCTAATTCGATTCTTGACTTTTTCATTTATTTTTTATTCAGAGCGCAATCTCATTATTATTATTATAAGCTTGTCTCTAACAATATCATCTCTATCTCCATCTCTATCTCATAATTATAAATCAATTAATCTTAATACTTTATATATTCGTAGTATATACCTACCTAGGTAAATAAATATTAATTAAAACCTTGAGATTGAAATCAAAATCTTATTTATCTATTAGATTGTGAATTCTCATATCATATTGTGAATTCTCACTAGTTGATTAATTGATTGATTAGCTGTATTGTATTATAGGTATTGTATTATACTGTGGGTTTCTCTTGTTATTTCGTATGCTAATGGATTTATATGTATAGATGTATGTATAGATGTATGTATAGATGTATGTATAGATGTATGTATAGATGTATGTATAGATGTAT